>SSNR01000062.1:619656-630112 GCA_006937965.1 Callopanchax toddi | reverse complement strand
ACACACACACACACACACACACACACACACACACACACACACACACAGCCAGTTCAGCTCACACTGTCACAGTAAAATTAATTTACACTAGCACACTAGCTTCTGTTTATATATTTTCCCCACAGAAACACACAATTAAGTATTTTGCTATCACATACAAAGATTCATTAGTGGAATAAAAACATTAGATGTTGTTGTTAAAAGCATTAGGTAATGCCTTTCTTCAGAAGAGTACAAGTTCTGTCTGCCTTTATGGATACTCTGCTAATATTCATCCTGATTTAGAGCAGAAGCTGGAGGAGGTGCAGCTCCATGATTTCACTGTGATCTGGAATTCTGACAGAAAGTATCCAACCAGTCTGAATGGGTCACTAAATGACATCCTGAGTCAGATAATCATATAACTTCTGAGTTCTGTGGAAAATAAGAGCTTTGAATTATTGGTGACTTCAGACAACTGAAAAGTGCTCAAGCACATGTCTCCTTTCACTTTCTGTCCCTTTGAATTAACGGATCCTTTAGTAGTTCAATCCACATGGAGAACGTCTCTTACAATGTTTTCCAGGAGCTACTCACAACTTTTAGCTAAACTCTTATAATTTAACTACAACCTATGCTAAATTCTACTGGTACATCTAGAAAATATATGAATATTGTGAAAAAGGTCAACATTTTTTGTCACTCATGTCAGAAAGTGAAACTCATATACAGTATATATATATATATATATAATATACTGTATAAACTTATTCCATACAGAGTAAGTAAGTAAGGTTTATTTATATAGCACTTTTCACAGAGAAAAATCACAAAGTGCTTCACAAAAAAGCATCTAATTTAAAACATGATTAAAAGACAAAGATCCAAAAGAATCAAGATAAGAAAAAAGAGTGAAATATTTCAAGCCACAATCTTCAGATTTGTTTAGATGTAGGAAACTGAGCATGTTGATGATATGATTTCTATCCAGAAGCCATTTGCACTGCTTCTACAGGAGGTATTTGAATCTGAAGTCACATACAGTAAGTGGGCTGCTCATGAGTTATACGAGGCAGAGAAAACACTAGAATTATGTAATGCAGTAACACTCAGTGTCTGAACCAGAAGACTTTTCAGCCCACACAAGTCACCTAAACAGAGCCTGGTAACATTATTGTGTGAAGCAGGTATATTTGGCAGCATCAGCAATCCTTTTTCACATAAACAGTGTAAAAAGCTTCCATTTCAGGTGGAGTTATGACAGTTTAACGAAGCAGAATGCAGCCTTTAATAAAACCAGCTGCTAACTCAACACTGAAAGGACAAATGGACAACATGCTTTAGACTCTGTCCAATAAATAACCTAAATATTTGAAGGTGACAGCTCCTCCAAGTAAAGCATTATCTGAGGTGAGTACAACACAAGAGCTCTTCAAAAAGACGAGACACTTTTACAGACGGGATGATCGAGATTTCTAAAATGTTAAATGACAAACTTCAAGCCGCATTTGGCGACAGAGATAAACAGTAAACCGTTTAAGAGTGTGGGATTCTCGTTTTGTTTGCAGATAAACAGATGGCAATTTTACAATCCACATAAATCTCACTGCAGAAAGTTGGAGCACGGCTACTTTTGAAACATTCTCCTCTTCTCAAAGACAAACAGACATTTTGTTCTTTGATGCTCAGCTTTTCATAGAACATGACCATCACTGAGCAAACAGATTCAAATCATCATATAAATGATTTGACTGGATTCTTTAAAAATCCTGCTTTACTGTGGGTTGATGGCCTGACTAGTATGAAATATACACAAAAAATATGTTTTTGATCAACGTTTCAAATCAAACTCTGAAATATTTTGGACAAAAAAATAGTGTCAACTCACTCAAATTCATCAGCCAGTAAAGGCTAAAACTGCAGCTTCCACCATAATACCAGAGGAATGTTTAAATGTCTGTGCACATGATGAAGAATCCTGATCTGTTAATATTCTGCAACCAAAAATTTAACTGAACTGACTTTTAAATGTAGATCTGGAAGAATTTCGGTTTTAACTCTACAGTCACAATTTGCCTGACTGTCTTTTGGAAACGGATCTTTTACTTCTGTGGATACAACATACGTGATCATTTAAAAAAATCTAAATCCAAACACTTAAGACTGGCATTTTTAAAGTAAATAAATATATGTTTTTGTCCTCGGCTCTTAATAAATCTTATTTCTGTGCCTTCTGGCTCAGCAGCTTTCATTTTTAAATGTTAATATGTCTGCAGCTACAGGATTATTCACAAATATATCACCATTTATTGTTATGCTTCTGCAGGATTTATGGGGAAGTTTCAGGTTGACTATTATAGCATAAAGACATGAGAGATGTATCATTCACACTTTATCTTTAACCAGCAGTCAGAGATTGATTTTCTCTCCAGACCCTTTTCACAGCAGATATGGAAACGTGTCATAACAGGAGGAGAACAGGAGCGTCAGGTCGTTTCAGTGAACCAGCAGGCGCAGCACGAGGACCTTCTCTGAGTGGATTGCAGCCATTATTCACCTGACTGACACCTGTGTTTTTCCTGCACCAGTACGTCAAAATGTCGGCCGTGGTGGATCGTATTTACAGCGTAGCAATCCAGACAATGACAGCAACTGACTGCATGTTGTTGAATAAAAGTATCAAATTCAGACCCCAGGACATGGGGGCAAATAAAAGGCACAGTAATAACCGTACAGATCAGTGGCAGAAGCAGATTAGAGCATGAAATTGTGAAGTGTGAAGCCTAGTGGAGTCTGAGGGCGTGCTCCGTGTTCACTTTTTTTAATCATAAACCTTTTCACGATCTACAGTAATAGAAAATCTTTCTTACAGTAAGTACTGCAGGCTGTGTAGCTGCTGACCGCTCTGCCCAATAGCATTTTTCCTCAAATCACCTTGAGGATGCAGACTTCATGATAACCTATAATGTTTATTCTGACCAAATGTTTAAAAAAGCACTTTTAAATATTACATTCAGAACATCAACAGCTAGAGTTGGTCACGTTTAGATAACAATTGGATGTGGAATGTTTTAAGTTACCACATTTGTTTAGAAAATGGCATTATGAGTTGAAACATACCTCTAGATAACAATATTAGCAATAAATATTTAGAATCATGTTCCAAATATTTAAAGGGATAGTCCACCAAAAAGTGATATTTTGTCTATTGCCATATTCCTCATAGTTAGATAAGTGGGCAAAAACAATTTGTAACCAGCCGTTTTCTTGATCCAGCAGTACTCCTTTAGCTTAGCAGAAAACAATGTAAGTGAATGGTAACAACTAGCATTGTGAGAAAAAGGTCCTTAAAACTCACTCAGTAGTGATACTAATGATACTAATTCTGCCTAATGACCTCAATAAACATATCAACTCCAAGTGAAAATGAAAAGTAACACAAAGGAATTACAGCTACTATTTTAGTCTCGGGACAACTTTATGACAAAGAACAAGAGTTTCCCCTAGAACTTTTTTTAACCGTGGTGGTCGGCTGTCCGGGGTGGGGGGGTTGGGACATGTTATCAAAATAGTAGGAAAACATTACACCGAAGAGAAGGAACTGAGTATTTCTGTAAACGATGTAAAGTTATGGAAATAAATTAATCAAAGTCAGTAATTATATTTAAAATGTATTAAATCAAGGTTATTAGGTCATTATAAAAATGTAAATTAGGACGGCCTCAGTGACTACGTTTGAAAGTTAGAACATGGATGTGGTGGAAACTGATTTTAATGTATTTTGTTTTGTAAAAAGAGGCAGAAAATAGACTATATTTTTTCTTCTCTCAGCTCCTTTTCATTCATATTCATTTTGTGTTTATATGAACATTCTGTTTGTTCTTGTTTTTTCTTTTGACTGAAATCAAATCAGAAGTTAAAGTTGATCATCCTCTCAGCCTCATGATGATCAGTCTGCTGCAGCTGAAAGATGGTAGAGAGGAGCCTGACCTGGACCAGAGCCTGACCTAACCTGGACCAGAACCTGACCTAACCTGGACCAGAGCCTGACCTAACCTGGACCAGAGTCTGACCTAACCTGGACCAGAGCCTGACCTAACCTGGACTCTAGAGCCTGACCTAACCTGGACCAGAGCCTGACCTAACCTGGACCAGAACCTGACCTAACCTGGACCAGAGCCTGACCTAACCTGGACCAGAGCCTGACCTAACCTGGACTCTAGAGCCTGACCTAACCTGGACTCTAGAGCCTGACCTAACCTGGACCAGAACCTGACCTAACCTGGACCAGAGCCTGACCTAACCTGGACCAGAACCTGACCTAACCTGGACCAGAGCCTGACCTAACCTGGACCAGAGCCTGACCTAACCTGGACCAGAGTCTGACCTAACCTGGACCAGAGCCTGACCTAACCTGGACCAGAGCCTGACCTAACCTGGACCAGAGCCTGACCTAACCTGGACCAGAGCCTGACCTAACCTGGACCAGAACCTGACCTAACCTGGACCAGAGCCTGACCTAACCTGGACTCTAGAGCCTGACCTAACCTGGACCAGAGTCTGACCTAACCTGGACCAGAATCTGACCTAACCTGGACCAGAGCCTGACCTAACCTGGACCAGAGCCTGACCTAACCTGAAGGACGATGGCTCCATGTTAGAGAATTGTTTTCAGACTCTCAGCTCTTAACTTGATAAAAAGTTGATTCTTCTTTTTATTTTATATCCTCATTCATACATCTGTTGATGTGACTAGCCTAGCATTCATTACTCACCTCTCTGACTGCAGCACACAGGGAATATCTGGACCACAGCCAATCAGAGGGAGGACCGGATCCGCCCGCGAGCGGTGTATTTCTCCCCCAGTCCGCTCTGGAACGCGGACTATTTCGGGATCGAGTTAACCATTAAGATTTATATTTTAGTATCCATGGTTTAACGTGTGTCTGTTGTTGAACCACATGGAGACCTTCAGCGTCACCGAGTTTTTTTTTCTGACCCGCACCGGTTCCAGGTCCTAGAGGAAAATCCTCAGTCGTCCCAGTGCAACCTGGAATAAATTTAGTTGCATCTTTGGGAAATTAGGTCGCATTTGTGACCTAAATGGTCGCACTCTAGAGCCCTGAGTGCGCAAATATAGGCTATGTACTTTTCATATGCTTTACATTGTTTTAAGTTTTTAAACTTCATGCTGAAGGTGTGGCGGATTTAATTAACCGTGGCGGTGCGCCATGATCAATTACATGTACATGTAGAAACCCTGAAAAATGCTGTAAGTCTCCTCTGAACGGCGCAAGGACATGACGCAGCGGTCCCAAGGAGACCTACTTACGTAAACACATATCCGAACGGTGTTTGCAAACCTCACAGACGATGAAAAATAACACAAAGTCAGGAGCTGCACAGAGATTATCTTCAAAAGACTTTACTGGGTTTAGTCTATTTGCCAGTATTTGCATTTACGGACGTAGGCGCCTTTGGGGCCGGTGCGTCATGGCAGGCCCAGCTGCCTCTTTATTTAATATCAACAATGTCAAGCAAAAAACTTGTATCTCCTAAAATGAAACTTTACAGAAAAAAAGACAAATTGCGTTTCCTTTTCAATGAAAAAATCAAAAACTCATTTAAAGCAATACTAAGCAACTTTTAACCAGTAGGGGGCAGTGGGAAGCTACGGTTAGAAGTTTCATTTCAACTGTCGTAAATCATCTCACACCTGAACAGATCTCCCCGCAGTCTGCCACATCTTTTCAGCTAATAATCTTGACAGACAAGTTGTTGTTTTTACATTTTTTTGAATGTATAAATATTAAAAGTTCATAAACAGTCTATCGTTCTCTCTCTGCCTCTTTCTCACTCTCTCTCTCTCAGCTGCCGGAGCATAAATGCAAATTTATTCTCCAATAGAATTCAACTGTCAAACTCTCAGTGATGAGTCATACAGGTGTGCGTTTTAGGTGTGTGCGCAGAATAAAACGATCCATCATCCAGCGTGGACCTGATGAGACTTTTGGGTCTGCCAGGTGGACTTGAGCAAAACCTCTGGGTCCCTAGTGAACCAGCGCAGATCTGACGGGCTTTTGGTTTCAATCTGAAAACCTCCAGGACCACTGTGTCATGTTGAACCTGACAAGCGGTGCGGGTCTTGTTCGGCTCGCGCAAAACCTTGCGGCCCGCGCAGACCCCCCAGTGAGAACATGGTTCTTGCTTCTGGTGGAGGATGACTTGGCCTTGAATCAGTACGTCTAAATAATTAATCGACCCAAACCTGACTGATCCATAGGACCGTCACCTCGGTTCTGATTCTACTAGCGGGAAATAGCTCATGTGTCGGAGATGTATTCGTGCGGGTCGTGCGTCAGTGGCTCTTCGGCTTTATTGATTTATTTACCTGTGAGGTGGTGTTGAGGAAGGCTTTGATTATCAGGTCGGTGTAGGAGAGAGTAACCCAGGCGTAGCTGCGAGATGACGCCTGGCTTCAGGGTCTGCGTGTCAGCCAAGCCGCCGCTGGGAGTCTGTGAGCTGGAGGGGAGTGTGTGGAGAGCGGGCTCAATCAGATTTATTTATATATCTATTTATTTATCTGTGAGGTGGTGTTGAGGAAGTCTTTCAGAACATTATTTTCTACAATATTTCACAACGTGGTTAATAATCCGACTGGTTAAACCGTGAAACGCTCGCTGAAACCATCCCTCCTCCCCATAGTGTCACTAGACCAGGTCACTATGGCCGTAAAGCAGAAAGTTACATCATCTTTGCAACAGGCTTTATGCAAAGGGTACTTAGTAGAACTTCCGGTTTAAAATTACCTCGCGGGACCATTTCCGATTCCATTTGAAACGTGAAGATTTCCAGAGTTAGAGTTCATTTCCAGCTAAAGATATTGTTTATAATCAAAACGAGTAATAGTATAGTATAGTGCAGTATGATATATATATTATAGCACTAAGAAATGAAGCCATCATATAAGTATCAGCGGACGGGAAGCCTCGACAGCTGAACACTGCTGTGTTCCGTTGTGTACCGCATCAGCTGAATAGAATTCATCAGTCCGTTTTTACACATTTCCACTGAATAAATAGTTACAAAAAGGAAGGATTGTGAACTTAAGAAGAGAAAACGTGATCGTTTCTAACCACACCGTGTCTGCAGTCCACACTTTGCAGCACAGTAGTCAAAGAGCCGAGTGGACGAGGCTAATGGAGGAGGCGCGGCGCCGTTCGTGTGTTATTTCACTGGAACAACTATTCTTTTGGTGAATGAAGACTTGGTGTTTGATAACGTACAGCTAGACCAGAGAAAGTTGAAAGTTGGGAAGCAGTTGGAGCCCACGATCACGGCTATATAGATTTGTCTCACTGTTTTTTGATGATGGAAGCTACGAGCTAACGCTGTTAGCTTACCTTCAATTTCATGAATAAAGCTGGTTATATACAGCTTAAAGTCCTTCACCCGCTTGCTCGCAGACGTCTCTGTGTGTTTTTCAAAAATCCGGTGGACATCGTTTACCGTGATGGTAATGTGATGGTGATGGTGCAGGTCTTGAAGAAAACGGGTTAAAAAATCCATTTTGTCCAGTTTGTGTGGGAACAGTGTTGAACCGGAAGGGAGGGGCGGAGTCTATCGCAACCAGGAAGTGACCGTGCATAAACCCCACTGGCCCATTCCTCAAAACTGTTTAGTGTGGTATCTGGCCAGTAGAGGGGTGCAGAGGGCTGTCAAACATGAAACTGGTCAAGTTTCTTACTCAACAATTAATGAGGTAAATTTTAATGCTCTAGCTTAACAAATAAAATAACACTTAGTATTGTTTTAATTGAAAAGTCATCTATGAAACCACTGATAGATGTGAATGATGACCAATGGAGCAGATTTATGTAAAAACATGAAAACGAGGTCAAATGGAGCTAAGAGGTTTCAGCCTCTTGGATGAGTAGACATCAAATATACATGTAACTATGTAAACTAGCTAAAACAGAAAAAGCCTACCCAAATAAAAGCAGTACATCTCAGACTCCAGTTGATGATCAGATTATGTGTTTGCTTTACTATAGGTTATTTATCAATGTGGACAGAGAACCCAAACTGATCAATGGTTAAATGAACTCACACAATCTTACCCATCAGGATATTATAGGGATCTCTTCATCGTGCTTTTGTTTTGATAGGCTACCTTTCCTTTTTCGCCTGAACGTGCATGTTAGCTAAACATTTGTTTTAAAATTGTCACATTTATATTTCAATTTCAATACTTTTATGTGACATTGTATTCACCGATTTTCTTTTAATGTCAACGTTCTTATGAAGCTAAATTTGATTGTTTTGCTAACATTTTTTTTATTATTTGTTTTTACAATCAGCACCCATGAAATCTTTTTTTCTGCATTTATTTGACCAAATAAAATGTTTGAGATTCATCCCTAATTTACAAACTCAACCTGGCTGAGAGGTGAAGTAAAGAGAAGTATAAAAACACATACATATACCTACATGTACATACTTTGGAGAATGGCTCAGTAAACACAAGTACAACTAAAATGTAGAAATGATCAGAGCAGCTCTCAATCAACTTTCAAACAATCCTCAATGGAAACCAGTCAAATCTGCTGGATTAAATGAAAGTACTAATCCTAATACTGTGCTAATACTCCATTTTTCTGCTTCAGTAGTGGTTTGATGCCAGTTTACAGCATCATTCTACAAAGGGCTTTAAAGGCTGACAGAGCAAAGCAAACAATAACAGCTAAAAGTCAGGAGCTCATTTTAAGGACAAGCATGAATTCAGCGGTGGAACTGCTGGGTGGATTTCTGTGCTCAGATCACAGCCACACTTCCACAAACCAGTAAAATGCTTCAGCTGCTCTCAGAAAATCATATACCCTCCCCCCCACCACACACACACACACACACACACACACACACACACACACACACACACACACACACACACACACAAGTATCAGAGCAAGGCTGATCTTATCCGCTTCATGCAGCGATGCTTCTTGTGATGAATCTCTAATGTGAGAGAACTGGAAAACTATTATCTGGGCTTGGCAGTTTTCTTTGGCTGACCAGTAACCCTCCCCCCAAACTTGCCTCCCTCTCTCCCTAGTTCCTGGTAGTTGTGCCTTCATCTTGATTTAATTTAGAATTTGCTCAATCTGACGATATTTTTGCTTTAGATCAATGAAAGAAAGCATTCTTCTTGTTATGCATCTTCCTACTTAAAAAGAGCGAGGATGGAGGACCATTTGTGGTGTACGTGGGCTCAGCCTCTGCCTGCCTCCTATTACTATGGATACCATTTTCAAAGCCTATCTGGACAGTAATAAATTAGCACGGAGCATGAAATTGCTTCGTTCTGATCATAATTAGCAGCAATTCGATAGGTGGTTGTGTGCTGAATGTAAAGATGTGCCTGTGTGACATTGGGTGGTGTGGGCTCTGAGAGGCTGTCATTGAGCTGCTGGTGGTGCTGGGTGGATGGTGCTGTCCATGCTGAGCAGCAAAGGGGGAGCGTAAAGGGAGCCTGCTGGCTGGGAATGCAAAATTAGTCCTGGGTCAGTAGAACTGGGTTCTCTCAAAGGCAAACAAGGCGATGAGTGCGTGACTTTGTTAGAAAAAGGATAAGGGGATTTGGGTGAGAAGCAGGAGGATGGATGGATGGATGGATGGATGGATGGATGGATGGATGGATGGATGGATGGATGGATGGATGGATGGATGGATGGATGGATGGATGGAGTTAGTCAGTATGCAAAGGGGTCATCCTGCGGTCACACTAATCACTAACAGTGATTACCTCTGATGGCTTTTGCTTAATGTAGCTGACTATAAACTCATCCTAACAAACAGGGCAGAATTCTGATAAAACGGTCAGGTAAATGAGTCGTGTGTGTGTGTGTGTGTGTGTGTGTGTGTGTGTGTGTGTGTGTGTGTGTGTGTGTGAGTGTGAGAGAGAGAGAGAGAGAGCACATAAAGGGTACCAGGGTACCCTCTAGTGGCCCGGGCGCGCGCTGAACCATGTCACAGAATAAGTTGTTGTCTGATGTCGGGGGTAAAACGGGATGGAGGAGAAGTCCCGGGAAGCCGCGCGGGGAATTCCGCTGCGTTGGAACGGGAGGTGTTTACTTTATATGCAAATCAGCCTCCACTCGGATTTTAAGGCACGATCTCGCTAATTTCCCCTCTTTTTCCCTCCTCTTCCTCCCTTGACTTTTCAAGAAAGAAAGCTTTGATGTCGGGAGGAGGGATCGATGCAAGGGAGAGGGGGAGGGAGGGGGAGGGAGGATGCAGAATGAAAATGTAGCTACTTCTGTTCTGGGGGTGTGTGGGTGTGCAGCGGAGGGAGGGGTGAGGGGGGTGTTGTCTGCCGTCATTTCAAAAATCCTAATCCATCCCAAAATAATAATAATGTGCATATATCAGCCTACAAGCCACAAGTGACCCCCCCCCCCCCCCCCCCCCCCCCCCCCCC
>SSNR01000062.1:603115-619646 GCA_006937965.1 Callopanchax toddi | reverse complement strand
CCCCCCCCCCCCCCCCCCACCGCATCACCTGGACGTGATAAAGTTCTAGGGGGGACGCATCCTTCTCACTGCACCATTTATTCCTGTTCTATCGGGCACAGCGAGCCGAAACGGAACCAGACCGGGTCGGGAACCAAGTGGAGGTGATCTGCATCCTCCTGGAGGTTGGCCACCATCAGACCTGCTGCTGCGGAGAGGCAACTTTATGGAACCAAAATACACCAGACTCAGTGGGTTCTTGGGCTGGTTGCAAACGATTGATCTTATTGTGCACAACCACGCGCACATTCCTGTTGCACCCATCTCTAGCAGAATGAATGGGAACTCAGGAGGCTGCTGGAAGTGAGGAAAGTCTCCGAACCAACACAGAGCCAACAAGTCAAATCAGAGCAAAGACAGCAACAGACGGCGGCTCGGATCAGTGAAGGATCCAGAAACACGCAGCATAATCCGCAGCTACTTACATGGAGGTGATGTTTTTAAATAAGTCCGCGATATCCACGCTGGTCCCGTTGCTATCCTGCAAGGCGAGTAAAGGGAAAAACCGTTCATTGTCGGAGTTATTGCAATAGATCTCTGTTTGAGAGCAGCTGCAGATCGGCGGGCAGTCCAGCATGGAGCTCAGATAGTCTTGGAAAACACTCATCAAAAACAAAACCCTCCACCAGCAAATCCGGATCGAATGAAACCATAGATCCATGTCTCCGGGCAAAGTGGGGTGGAGGGGGGGAGAAGTAGAAGGGCTCCCGATGTCCTCTGGGTTCGAGCAGAACAAGAGAAGAGGAGAGGAGGAGAGTGGGAGGAAGGAAGGTAGAAAGGAAGGAAGGAGGACGGCTGGTGCGCCTGTACAGAGGATGCTCTGTGTGCGCGGCGCTGCCGTGGATGGATGCTGTAGTGTCCTTGCGCGTCAGAGATTGGGTGGGAAAAAAAGGGGGGGGGAGGTGAGGGGGGGAAAGAAAGCCAAGACGCAACAAAAAAGACGAAGAAGCAAGAGGAGGGAGAGAAGGAGAGAGAAAGAGAGAAACGCAAATCAAAAATGGAAAAGCGCGATAATGTGAGCCTCCGCTCGTGTTTTCAGCCTAGGATTCATGATGCTCCTCCGAATGCGGCGCTGCTGCTGCTGATGCTACTGTCGCCTCTCCGAGCAGGACCAGGACGACTGGATGGAGAGAACAGAGACGCAAAAGGAGAAGTTGGAGCATCAAGTCCCTCCTACTGGCTACAGTCATACTGACACCTGCAGAAGCTGCATGCAATCAACAGCGAGCACAGGCTGAATGAGCGTCACCAGCAGCAACGGAGGACACCACGATCCACAACAAAACCTTCTTTATTATCATTATTATTATTATACACGACGGAGTATTAGAGCCACTTAGCCATAAAAGATGATTGAGGTTAAAATCAAGTCATAAATAGATAAAATAATACAGTTATTTTATTAAAAGAAGAATAAAGACCTATAATACCCATAATTCCTTTTATAAAATGTGAGATTTTAGTATAAATAATTTATTTCACAAACACCTTAAAGTGCATCTAGGTTTGAACACAGCCTGTAAAAATCTTCCCAGAATCCATAGCGGTTAAAGCTGCAGAGAGCCATAATAATACTTATTTTTATGAGCTTGGGGAATGTGTGTGTCTGAGACTTTTTTGACACTTTTTAGTCATGTTGTATTGACATTTTCTTCCTGTTTTTGCTTCTCAGTGGTCCTAATACAATAATCAGTCAAAATGTTGTTTGTTTGTTTTTTACTGTTAAAAACAACAGGTTTTTAAAACAACCATTTAATACACTGCAAAAACTGATTTCTAAGAACATTTTTAAAAAGCCTTGTTTTTAGACATTTTAACTTATTTATGTCTGAAAAGAAAATATATTCTTAGCCCTACTTGAAATGAGCCAAATCTTTTTGGTCATATTTTCTAGATTTCTAGAAAATTTGACCATATTTAAGAAATTTAGCTTATTTCAAGCAGGGCTGTATGAATATCTTTTCTTTTCTTATAAATCACTTTTTGCAGTGTTAGTGTTTCATTTTAAATGAAATAACTTTTTTAAAGGCATTCTTTGTTAAACTTTTGTGTGGATAACCATCATTTTGAGACTAACCTGCACAGTGTTCTGCAGCACTTAAACGTTGCAGGTTTATATCTGGTATTAAATATATTTGTAAACCCAAAGCACAATGTTAAGGTATCTTTACCCCAGTGTGCATGTGTTGACTTTATATCGGCTTTCTAAAAAAAGAAGCATTCATTGATGCTTGATTGCATATTTTCAATAATATTTAACATTTTTTGACACTTTTACACATTTTTAGCTATGAAAAAAAATCCTTAACAGTTTTTAGCCCAGCCTGTTTCCCTGCATCTTAAGACCTCTGACTCCTCCAGTGAACTACTTTGCTTTAAGAGTTTATACCACAAAAAGCTATTCAAAGTAACAATCCTACTTCTATATTGATTTACAGTAATTACCGACTATAACACATGAGAACCTCTTCTCTTCACCTCTTGTTTGTATTTACAGTTCTTGCTCCCACTAACTTTGTTTGTTCTGTTTATTTCCCATAAATGAAAACTGGTCCAACCCCTCAGTGTCTGTTGATTTCCTGTCCTCTCAGACAGTCCTATCCTGGTTCTGTTGAGTTTTCTTCTGGCTCTGAAGGACTTTTCCTTTCCACTGTCACCATTTCACCGTGCTGCTCAGGATGGGGTTTAATTAGAAACTCAATGCACTCTGCTGGTTTATAGGGCAGATTTGACTCACTGGCTTTTTATGATCTGCTGCCTGATTTTATTACAGTTGGATTGAATTGGCTGCATACAGTTTGTTAAACCCTTTAAAGGGAGCTCACTGCAATACTTGGCAATTTAAAGTGTTAATTACTGAGAGTTTTAAAAAGAAAAGATGTTTTCTATTTCTTCTATTATTGAATGTATCCATTTATTTAATTTTTTTAATTTGTACACTTTGAACTTTTTTATTCACTTTAAAATTTTATTTGATGTAAAATATTTTATAAAATGTATTGTAAATATTTCAGGTTTTCAGCCTCAAATAAAAATTTCAAGAATGCAAAGTGATCAGAAAAGTGGACTCACCCTATGGAGGGTGAACTCTGGACCTGACATGGATTGATTCTTTTTGTTTGGTGATTTTAGATGACTTGTGTTGTGATCTGATGATATATAAATAGACTGAATTGAACTGTTTTGCACTTATAAAGCTGATTTTAAATATTGATGATGTTTCTATCTTTGACTTCACATCCAGATAGTCACATGACATGTTAATGTCAGCTAGAAGCTCGAAAACAGAGACCAACAGCTTTAGAAAGTTATAATAAAAATATTGTATTTATATTCAACTTTTATGCCAAATTTAATTGTACCATTTTATTGTTTTAGTCTTATAATCATTAAATGTAATATTACAATAGTGTATTTTTAAAAAGAAACCATTTAAGCTGATAAACATAAATAACAAGTCTCCTCCTAGAAATCACAACGCTCCACGTTTTGATGGTTTATTTTTGATTTAAAGACTTGTCTTCTTCCCTCACATTTCTGTTAGCAAAAGCCTCATGTGTGCATGGTTAAAATGATTAAAATGCTCAAGTAAAGCGTTAAAACTGGGTACTTTCCACAGCAGCTTCAGGGCATAACCTAATCAATCATCAATATAAGATGCACTACAACAGGTGTAACAGTGTTTGGCCCTCATTGATCAGTAAACACATGGCAGACAGCTGATGGGCAAACAGCAAAGGTTTTGAGGCAGGTCTGTGACAAATTAAGGGTGTTCATCATCTCTGTGCTTATTTTATTTTTTTAAGCTGAAAAAACCCAATGCATAATAAAAGAAGAGATTTACACATCTGCTGTTCATCTTAACAAAAACCTCTCTGCTAAAATTATTCACAGTATTTCACAATAATTTACTGGTAATAAACAGCTTGAAATGTGGGTTTTGTGGACATAATCTGCCTCATCTATATGTAAAACAGTCCATTTTCAGCTGTGTGTTTACATCTCACACATTTCAAGGCTTTAGTCTTTGTGTTTTCTGTCATTTACTTAGTGTCCAAACAAAGCTATTATACACTCTGTCCAGAGCATTTCACTGATATTATGTTAAAATAAATATTTATTTTATTGCCAGCATGGCAATTAGTCAAGCGCATATCTGATCCATAGATGTATAATAATACAGTGGAGGAAATAATTATTTGACCCCTTGCTGATTTTGTAAGTTTGTCCACTGACAAAGAAATGAAAAGTCTCAGAACAGTATCATTTTAATGGTAGGTTTATTTTAACAGTGGCAGATAGCACATCAAAAGGAAAATCTAAAAAATAACTTTAAATAAAAGATAGAAACTCATTTGGTCCCAGCATGTCCTGGGTCGACTCCGGGGCCTCCTGCCGGCAGGACATGCCTGAAACACCTCCCTGGGGAGGCGTCCAGGGGGCATCCTGACAAGATGCCCGAACCACCTGAGCTGGCTCCTCTCTACATGGAGGAGCAGCGGTTCTACTCCGAGTCTCTCTCGAATGTCCGAGCTCCTCACCCTATCCCTAAGGGTAAGCCCGGCCACCCTGCGGAGAAAACTCATTTCGGCCGCTTGTATTCGCGATCTCGTTGTTTCGGTCATTACCCAAAGCTCATGACCATAGGTGAGGATTGGGAGGTAGACCGACCGGTAAATCGAGAGCCTTGCTTTCCGGCTCAGCTCCTTCTTCACCACCACAAACCGGTTCAGCGTCCGCATCACTGCAGACGCTGCCCCAATCCGCCTGTCGATCTCCCGCTCCCTCCTTCCCTCACTCGTGAACAAGACCCCGAGATACTTGAACTCCTCCACTTGAGGCAGGACCTCTCTCCCGACCTGGAGTTGGCGAGACACCTTTTTCCAACCGAGAACCATGGACTCAGACTTGGAGGTGCTGATCCTCATCCCAGCCGCTTCACACTCGGCTGTGAACCTCCCCAGCAAGAGCTGAAGGTCAGAGCTCGATGAAGCTAGGAAGACCACATCATCCGAAAAAAGCAGAGACGAGATTCTCCTGCCACCAAACTCAACACCCTCCACACCACGGCTGCGCCTAGAAATCCTGTCCATAAAGGTTATGAACAGGACCGATGACAAAGGGCAGCCCTGGCGGAGTCCAACCCTCACTGGGAACAGGTCTGACTTACTGCCGGCTATGCGGACCAGACTCACACTCCTCTGGTACAGGGACTGAATGGCCTTTAACAAAAGACCATCTACCCCGTACTCCTGGAGCGTCCCCCACAGGGTGCCCCTGGGGACACGGTCATAAGCCTTCTCCAAATCCACATAACATATGTGGATTGGTTGGGCAAACTCCCATGACCCCTCCATCACCCTAGCGAGGGTAAAGAGCTGGTCCACAGTTCCACGACCAGGACGAAAACCACATTGCTCCTCTTCTATCTGAGGTTCAACTATCGACCGGACCCTCCTCTCCAGTACCCTGGAGTAGACCTTTCCAGGGAGGGTGAGGAGTGTGATCCCCCTATAGTTGGAACACACCCTCTGGTCCCCCTTCTTAAAAATGGGAACCACCACCCCGGTCTGCCACTCAACAGGAACTGCCCCAATGACCACGCAATGTTGCAGAGACGTGTCAGCCACGACAGTCCTACAACATCCATAGCTTTGAGATATCCAGGTCGGATCTCATCTACCCCCGGAGCTCTGCCGCTGCGTAGTCTTTTGACTACCTCAGCGACTTCTGCCCCAGAGATTGGACAGTCCATCCCCAGGCCTCCTAGCTCTGGTTCCTCATAGGAATGCGTGTCGGTGGGATTGAGGAGCTCCTCGAAGTATTCCTTCCACCGCCCGACTATAGCCCCAGTTGATGTCAGCAGCTCCTCGTCCCCACTGTAAACAGTGTGAGCAAGTTGCCACTTTCCTCCCCTGAGACGTCGGATGGTTTGCCAGAACCTTTTTGGAGCCGACCGATAGTCTTTCTCCATGGTCTCACTAACCTCCTCCCACGCTCGAGATTTTGCCTCGGAAACTGCCACTGCTGCGCCCTGCTTTGCCCTCCGATACCTATCAGCTGCCTCTGGAGACCCACAGACTAGCCATGCCTTGTAGGCCTCCTTCTTCAGCTTGACAGCTCCCCTAACCTCTGGTGTGATGGTTATGAAGTCTAAACAGCTGCTGGGAGGATGGATCTGCGATAACGCTCCTTTGTGCACCTAGGATGCAGCAGTGTGTCACTGAAGGTGCTCCAGTTCTGTAGCAGCATCATTAAGGGACGGGAGATGTTTTCCCAACAAAGATTTTTTTTTCCAGAATTCTTCTGTCTGCCACCATCTGCACTGGGTTGAGGGGGGGATCCTGGGACAGAGCTGGTCTTCCTGATCAGCTGATCTAACTGTTTCCTCTCAGCTGTAGAGAAGCTGCTGCTCCAACAAACTACATAATTGGAAATGGCTGATGACACCATAGAGTCAAAAATTGTTCAGGTGAACACCCAGGTACTTAGAAGAGTCCACCATCTCAAAGTCTGCTCTCTAGATGTTCACCATGTCAGAGTTGTGGGTCTGTGCCTGCTGGAATCCCTGACGAGCTCCCTGGTTTTCCTCACATTGAACAGGAGGTGGTTTCATTGACACTAGCCCACAAAGATCTGTGTCCACTGTCTGTACTCTGAGTCGCCCCCACCTTTGATGAGGCCGACTATAGCAGAGTTCTCAGAAAATGTTGACAGCCTGGGGAGTTTATGGAGAAGTCTGTAGTATAGAGGGTGAACAGGAACAATGCCAGCACAGTTCCCTGAGGGGTCCCTGTACTACAGACCAGCCTTTCAGAGACACAGCCCCATGTCCTCATACTGGTGGCCAGTAAGGTGGTCCATATTGGGACATAAGGTGGTCCACTCCTGACAGGTCCAGGTTGTTGCTCAGAAGTTTTGGCTGCATAGTATTAAAATCACCGGAAAAATCAAAGAACATGAACATCCTCATAGAGCTTCCAGAATTCTCCAGGTGGGTCAGAAATCAATGGATGAGATTCAAGATGGCACCATCCACCCTGATGCCAGGACTGTAAGCGAACAGCAGCAGATCTAACAAAGACCTTATCAGGAGGCTAAGATGGTTGAGGACTAACCTCTCAAGGGTCTTCATTAGATGTGAGGTCAATGCTACCAGCCTGTAGCTGCTGAGGTCCTTCAGACGTGTGGTCTTGGACTCTGGTACTACACAGGAGGTCTTCCACAGTTGTGGTACTCTCCCCAGTTTAAGGCTCATGTAGAAAATGTATCCCATGATGCCTCACAGTTGATCTCTGCAGCACCTCAGGAGCCTGGAGCTGGTGCCATCGAGACCTCCAGCCTTCTGCACCTTGATCTTTTACAGAATGTTTCTCACCTGAAGTGTTGAAAGAAACAGGGTGGTGATGGGGAAGGGAGGGCTCTTGGGGGAGGGATGGACTCATCTGAATTGGAGGGGGTGGGTGATGGTTGAGTGCAGAGAGGTGTGAAGTTTCGGGAGGAAAGCCAGACAGTCGTTGAAGGAAAGGGGGGCTGCAAAAGGGGTCAGATCAAACCTGTTAAGAAACCTTATGGCCCTTACACACTAGTGTAGTGTTGGTACGGTTCAGTACTAGGTCGGTACTGGTTTAGACAAACCAGTCATGACGGTCTTGATTTTTATGCTGGTCTATGCTGGTTTGGTGCTGGTCTATGCTGGTTTAGCTGGTAGACCAGCATGATTCAATGCTGGTCTATGCTGGTTGAACTAATGGATCACTATGGACCAGCATACCAGCACCAAAACACAACATATGCTGGAAACCAGCTATGCTATGTTTTTTTCAGCAGGGTGATCTTAAGGATTATTACTTGGACGTAATATGAAGTCTGTACCAGAAGTCAGTCGTGTGGTTGTTTACTGTGCAGACAAAAGGCTAGCTCGTTAGCCTAGCTCTTTCCTTGTAGTAGCATCTCGTGTTTATTGAGCCAACATTAGAGCTAGCTCTTCAGACTAGCTCCGTTCTCCTCACTGTGTTGTTACATGTTACTAATTGTACGTAATTCTAAAGTTAAATAATATTTTCTCATTAAAGAAGCCATTGTTCTGGAGTTAGCAGTCACTCAAGATATGTGCCGAGACTAAGGGGATGCTAGCTGCGGTAGCTGGGTCTCAGGAGCCGGAGCCCGGCCGGCTGACTACTCACAGCTGCAGGCTGCAGCCTGGAGAACAGGCCACAGTGAGTTTAATAACGTTAAACAAAATGTGACTGGCAAATTAAATTCCCATTACTACAAGTTGTTTTTCTGCCACTTTTTATTCAGGTAAAGTAAAGAGGGCGACTATAGAGACCAGACGAGATGATACTCCAGAGGAGAAGAGAACCGCTGAATTTAACTTATTTTTATTTAAACTTTTCATTTAAAGGCTCAAGTTTTTGTCATTAAGACCTAACATCAATAAAACAAAGCTATAAATAGAAAAATGACAAACCACTGAAAGTATAATCATGCACATTTTCTCAGCTTGGTCCCCTTTATTTTAACTACAGAAATAAGACTTGGCTGTGCTGCTGATGACATTTTAGCTTTCACTGATTTAACTGAAGTTGAAACAAATGTATGAGAGACTCATTACATCACAGCATTATAACAAGGTTTGTAAACACGTTTTAGTCACGTTAAATATATATATTAATATATAATGGGTGTTATTGTCCTCCAAAATCAAATACTTTCAGTAGTTTTTAGTTTCACAATTTTGGGGTGATGGAGAATAAAATCCAGAAACAATTTTAGAATAATCCAGTGTTAAGCAGATATGAAGGAGAACTCAAATGCAGGTTAAAGTGAACACAAAAATCCCTTTATTAAAAGGTCCAGCAGAAAAATCCAAATCGTGAGGCAAAGGGTAATCTAAAGTCCAGAAACAGGGTCAAAGCACAAAGATCTAAACTAACTACAAATCCAAACGTCAAGGCACAAAGATCTAAACAGAGGCTGGAACAAGAGTCTAGAAACTAACAAACTGGCAACTGAAAGAGAGGAGAGACTGGTTAAATACAAACACAAACAGCTGTAAGGAATCAGAGTAATGAGAAACAGGAAACAGAACTGAAACAGGAAGGAGACACCAAAATAAAACAGGAAGTACGAAAAGAGGTGGTCTCACAGCAGGGACTGACATCCAGACTTTATTGAAGACAAAACAAGCTGTTGGGGGATATTCTACCAGGTGTCTCTCCGCTGCATCACCGGCGCAGGTACGTGAAGTTCACTGCGGTTCAGTGAAACCAGAACAACAGGCAGCGGACGCTGCATGACGCGCGCTTTCCTCTGCTCGGCGCGCGCGAGAGTGAACTCTCCAACTTCTGACGTGAACAATCTAGTCTGTTTGAGCGACTCTTTATCAGGAAACTTCTCAGTTCGCTTCAGTTTCCGAGCGGCGCGCTGCTGGCTTTGGTTACTGTAAACGCGCACGATTTGGGCAGCGCACGTGACTTGTGCGCGCTCCTCCGACACAGTTCGGAACCACACATGAGTTTGCTGCGTGACCCAGACAGAACCGGACTCCTCTCTGCTCTGTCTGACTACAGGAAGTGGAACATTTGGCGCTGAGTGACGTTTCTCCTCTGGAAAACCACCACTTCAGTCCGGGTTAAACATGCACTGAGTAAAATATTACTGATTTTTTTTCTGTAATGCCTTACATTACTGCGTTACCGCAAAAAGAAATGCATTACAGTAATTAATTACTTTTGTAACTCATTACTCCCAACACTGCTTAAGACATCTGTATAATTCAGATTTTTACAATTTAAAACTTATTTATAGTTAAAACTTTTAATTTGTTTACTAACAAGCTGTCATTTGAACAACTTAAGGTCTGTGCCTTATAAATGTAAACCTATAGGAACTAATCAGCTTAAATGTAGCTTAAGTTTTTAAATAATCATTTACTCTATTACTCAGTCATGGTTTGTCTGAGAGACGTTTCACCAATCATCATCAAATATAGAAAATAATTTAGTCACTACTCACAGTTTATTGATCAGGACTGGCATTTTTGTCTAAATTAGTCCGGTTAAAGGAAGCAGGTAGATCCTTCTGTTTAAATATCCTGGACAGCATGAAAACTACAAACTTAGCAACAGGTTG
This sequence comes from Callopanchax toddi, assembly GCA_006937965.1. NCBI lineage: Eukaryota > Metazoa > Chordata > Actinopteri > Cyprinodontiformes > Nothobranchiidae > Callopanchax > Callopanchax toddi. The sequence continues at coordinate 609,470 of SSNR01000062.1, read as the reverse complement.
CTAGCTCTTCATTAGCTAACCTGGGTGAGTAGGATCTGGCTGCAGACTTCAAAATGGCATCTAAAATGACATCAGTACACTGACCGGAAATACATCGACGTATGCTGCTACATCGGGCGGAAGTCAAAGTGTTTTCAAGCGATTGGGCGGCAACGCTGTTTTAGCTTAACTTCCACCACATACACACATACTCGGCGGGATTTGTAGAGGTAAGGTCTGAATGAGATTGACTTAATTTTCTTTTACCGTTAAATGCTTGGTTAAATAGGTGAGCTTTTTGTACTTTTTCTGACTTCTGAATGGAGCCAGAGAGAGTCTGGTAGGGTGTGAACGACTACGATAAAAAAAAACTGTCCCGATGCTTTGAAACGGTTGTGAGACAGCAGGAGAGGTGAAGGTGATTTATGAGAGCAGAGAGGTAAGTAGGGGCGACGTTATTGAGAGCATTGCAGGTGATGAATAGGTCCCGTTTGAATAAGCTAACTAGCTGTGGAGCTAGCCTCTGAACCGGGCCGTCTGGACATCCAGTCTTACATCCAGTAATATTTACATAAATCATACCTGATCAAAACAGCTGTCTAAAATTGGCTATAGCCCATTGCAGCTTCTTGTGTGGATTATTATGCGATAGTGGTATGTGAATATGCTGAGAAGATGTTCCATTTATAAAGCATAGAGCAATTAAAAGTGATTAGTATGCAAGTAATTAAAATAAACATTTTTCAGTGTGTGAACTAATGCTTTTGTGCATGTTTTTCAGGTGACAAAGTCCTGGAAAAATAGGAGGGATGAGTCGATATGCAGCTGAGAAAGCCATGTTGCAGCAAACAAAAAATAAAATGCTTGTGAAATGGAGACGTTTTTTTTTTTTACTTTCTTTCACAGAACAGTGTTTTGGATAAAACAATTTTTTGATGCAGGTGAAGAAGCAGGAATGCTGCTAATAATTTTGTTTTCACAGCAGCGCAGACCTGTGATCCAGACGTCCTGCGCTCTGCAACAGAAGAACACTGGTCCGCTGGTGCACATCAGGTGTCAGACCCGAACCGCTCAAACGCCCCTTTGCAATCCGGTGCTCAGTGCGCGATCAGATATGGATTAACTACACTTCATGTTGTAATGCTCTCTTAGAGTAGTGTTCATAGGCTGTGGAGGCTTGTTGACACGCAAAATCTGCTCCGCGAGCTGCGCGCACATAGAACTGGACTCCAAATGCGAGGAGGTCCGCATTAAACAGCAGCGCCAGGTTTCCCCCCGAGTATCCCAATGAAAAATATGTGAACCCCTCACCTCTCTCTCTCATGATCTCATAATGAACGTTAATATTCTGTAATCAGATTCCCGCGGAGCGCACAGCTGCACCTCGTTGCGCTGCGCTCGACTCCAAACGGAGTTTTTAGAAATGTCTATATGATGACTGGCTGATCGACTAATTTAGTGTCTAATCCTATGGATTTATGTGCTAAATGGGCCCGGTGTTTGAGTAATAATGCTACTGAAAATGTAATTATTATAATTTTTAAAATTAATAAGTGACGGATAAAAATAGATTATGACCGGATTTTTTAAACCCTGTCAGTCAAAATGACGGAAAACCAAAAAAGACGGAAAAAAACAAAAAAGACAGAAAAAGTCTAGCGCAGGGGTGTCAAACTCAAGTCCTCAAGAGCCGGATTCCAGCATGTTTTAGAAGTCTCTCAGCTCCATCACACCAGATTTGAATCAGTAGATGATTACCAAGCTTCAGTAGAGCTTGGGGACTTCCTGAAGATGTAATTTAACAAAAGATTCAGGTGTGTTGAATCAGGGTAAGTACTAAAACCTGTAGGACACTGGCCCTCGAGGACTGGAGTTTGACACCCCTGGTAGCGTGACCTCTGATTCCTTTCCTTTTCGTAATTTGGACATGATTAGTCCATCTTCGCAGTAAGGGTTGACCGTAAAATACAGCTACAGGAAACGAAAGATAGTATATCCGGTCTCAAACCCGGAAGTTAGCATTTTCTCGTGCACAGGGTCTATCTAAAAAACTCAGCACTTAGCAGGGGCCACATGGGGGCTAAGCTTGTTGTCAGAGGGGCCCGGGCCCCCCCTGGCCCCCCCCCCCCCCTAGAACCGCCCCTGCTCGTGCTTGTCATATTGGGGTTTTGTGAAGACCCTGGAGTGAACAACAACAACAAACAGACAACAAAGACAGGTAAAAGAAGCTTATTGATAAATGATGTGAGAGAACTGGTTCCGTTCTAGGAGAGAAGAGTTCCGGGACGTCATTTGTTAAGAAGAGGTAGATGTTATCGTGAGTTGATTAGGTTTTAGCAAGCAAGAAGGAGGAAGAGGAGACAAGCTTACTGGTCTGCTGGATAACTGAATCTCCTGGAAGGAGGTGAACAATATCCACCAAGCTGAAATTGACTGGCGGTGATGGTGAGTGGCGTTAATGATTTCCTTGTTGTTCCTGTGTCCCTGATGGAGGTGAAGCTGAAGCATCAATTGTTGAAGGGTGACAGGCAAAGTTGATGGTTGAAGCGTGGCGGTCTGCACAGCAGGAACCAGAAAGGAGTGGCTGGAGGAGCAGCGAGGAGACTGGCAGCAGCTTAGGAGGAAAGTGTTCTGACTGACTGGGCTCCAGAGAGCGAGGAAGCAATCTGAAGAACTGAAGAGGATGGGTTCCTTGGAAGATTCCTAGGAAGGAAGATATCAACGGAGATAATAATTTTAAACAAAGTAACATTAGTTACTGAGAGGAAGTTACCTCTGATGAGAATCAGCTGTGCAAGAGAGAAGGTACCAGTGTTGAATTAATTTAATTTTGTCCACTAATTACAGTGTTAAAATAGCATTTTCAAAACTGTTAGTTTTTTACAACAGCTCGGAGTCACTTTAACACTGTTAGAGTAAAAACATTTCCACTGACTAACACAAGGAAGTGTTGATAGTTCTCTACACCAGAGTGAGTGTTGAAAGTGTTACACTCAGATCAACTCTGTACTCAACTGTAGTACCATTGATCAGTGTATTAACGTGACTCTTAGGGCTAGTTTATAGTTGTCCGTCTGCATCGGTACAAGACACGCAACGCCGTTATCCTTCATTGCAAGTGCTCTCCAACAGGCTCGCAAGGACAGACGGAGTGCAGCCCACTTTTCTAAATATCCATCACTGAGAGCGCCTGTCTGGTCAGCCCAACAACCCAAGATCATTTTCGGCTTGACATCACTTCCTCTAATTTTCTCAACAGTGGTCCCAAACAACAAACCAGCTCATCAAATCTGTTCACAGTCATGCAAAAATACTTGAAATGCTTTTCACCATCAATGTCTCTTGAAAGGTTGAACAACAGCTGCATATTTGCTCATCCTGCCATGTCCTACAGTGTTGGGAGTAACGAGTTACACAAGTAATTAATTACTGTAATGCATTGCTTTTTTTTTGTAACGTGGTAATGTAAGGATTACAGAAAAAAATCTGTCATATTTTACTCAGTACAAACATCAGTAACATGCGCATTACAGTGAATGTTTAAACCGGACTGAAGCAGTGGGTTTTCCAGAGGAGAAACGTCACTCAGCGCCAAATGTTCCACTTCCTGTAGTCAGACAGAGCAGAGATGAGTCCGGTTCTGTCTGGGCCACGCAGCAAACTCATGTGTGGTTCCGAACAGTATCGGAGGAGCGCGCATAAGTCGTGTGCGCTGCCCAAGTCATGCATGCTCCCGGTAACCAAGGCCTGCAGCGCGCCGCTCGGAAACTGAAGCGAACTGAGAAGTTTCATGATAAAGAGTCGCTCTAACAGACTGGATTATTCACATCAGAAGTTGGAGAGTTCACTCTCTTACGCGCACTGAGCAGAGGACAGCGTGCGTCATGCAGCGCCTGCTGCAGGAGGAGGAGCACACAGGTGGAGGTAGGAGTCTAATGAATAAAGTCTCCCATGTGCACAAGCTCCCTCAGGTATATATGTGTGTATAGATTTAAATATACTGTATGTAGATATGATGGGTTAATATATGGATGGATGGATAAATGATGGATGGATGGGTTAATATACAGATGGATGGATATCTCTGTATCCATCACATCATCTTCCACTGGATTGTGGAATGAGCTCATTTAGATATAGTTGAATCCATATTTGTAGTTATTTTGGTGAGAATAACTTAAAGCGGCTCTCTGGAGCATTTTTCTCTGTATCAAAGTTTTCTAAATGTTTTAAATGATATTTCAGGTCTAAACTATGATCTATGGTTGAGTTCCACAACATCTGTCATTCTGATGAAGACCCTCCTTCCTCCTAGAGACCCCTTTCCATTATTTCTTGCCGCCGACATTTTTCAGCCAATGAAATTCAAATGTCTGCATTCTCTCAACATGCATCGACTAAACCTGTACCAGTAGGGGGCGCTGTCGTACAGGACACTCCGTGTGTTTCTCTGTTTGCCGTCTCAGCCTCACGGCTCATTTCTACAAAAACCTACCCATTCTCCAGCTAAAGATGGATTTATTTTTAAACATTTCGCCTCACAGAATGGCAAGGCTTGACAGGATTACGCGTTTATTTTGGTCAGAAAGTTCATCCAGGACCGAGTCAAGTTCAGCTTCAGAGTCCAGCAGCAGCTCTCTGCTAACAGAGCTAATATCAGAAGCAGCAGGGACAGAGAGGGCTCATCAGACCCTCGTAGTATTGTTGGAATAAGATTGGGAACTGTGAGTGATTAAACCCTACACATTGAGCTGTACAGTTCATGCCCGCAACGTATATGCGCCGTGTGCACACGTGACCGGACGCGCGTGTGTCGAGATGTTTTGAGGAGCCTTTGGACGCTAGATTCAAAAACTGCTCTCTTGATGAAATCCTCCAGAATGCGGCTTTAAAGTAATGCAAAAGTAGTGTAATGCCTTACATTTAAAAAACAGTAATATTGTAATGTAATGAATTACTTTTAAATGACATTAACAACAAGTAATAAAAATAATACAGTTTTCAAGTAACTTGCCCAACACTGGCCCTGTTCAGTGGACGGACATACCACCGACACTGCTGTCTCCTTTGCTCCCGTTGAATTCTTTTTAACAACGTTGTTTGTTCCTTGAGATCAATGAGTTCTAGTTGAATCAGAATTTGCTCTCTGTCAGCCATTCATCAGCTGAAGTAAACAAACTGTGGTCGACCAGAGACGTTGCTACAGACCCGCCTGAAAAAGTATCACCCTCTGCTGTCCTGGTGGAGAATTGTTTCACAACACCGACAGAGAAGTAAAAAATAAACACTCACTTTGTTCAGTTCAGTTGGTGACACAAAGCAGCCTTTTAGCAGTGAGTCAAAAGTTCCCAGCTACAGATAGTTGTAATGTTTACTGCATTTAAATGTTTGATAAGTGCTGCAGACAATAACACTCAGCATGTTTAGTCCTACGGAGCCCCGGAAGGGTCAGGTAGGGAAATAAATTTCAGGTCGGAAGAATCCGTTCCCTCAGTTTACCAAACCGTGCGCCCAGATTGCATCACGACTCCAGCAGCTTTGTGCTCGGCATCACTGCTTCCCAGGGCGCTGTGTTAACTGTACTCTAAATCAGTGTTTTTCAACCGCTGTTCCGCGGCACATTAGTGTGCTGTGAGAGATCGTCAGGTGTGTCACGGGAAATTATTCAAATTCACCTGTTGGTTTAAAAAATATTTTTTGAAAACTAATTATCTGCTAATAATCCATTATCGCGCGTCTGTGCCAGCCATCACCAAATGGCAGACTCCGGTTCTGTTTAGAGTCAGACCACGCAGCAAATCCAAGTCTTGGACCTGGTCCAGGATGTGCGCTTTGGGGAGACGCGCGGCGCGCTGTGAGACGCTACCGCGGCCCGCTTGGCACCGGCACGCCTCCTCCCCCAACCTGAACCTGGTCTGTGGTTCGACTTGGTTCGGAGAGGAGGAGGAGGGGGAGACAAGCGGTCGTGGACCTGCTGCCACCGGTCAGGAGAACCAGTCCTGGACTGGCTCTGTTTCCTGGTGGAGCAACAACAGTCCCGACATTTTTAAATTCATACTTTGATCTGACCGGTCCATAAAGCCAGATCAGCGGGCCCACGGACACTGGGTTGGGTCATCATCATGTCGCTTTGTTCCTGCGTGATGCACATTTGGCAAAAAAGAAAAAAAAAAGTGGGAGTAAACCCCCTCAGCATCACTGGTTTTTAACGGTCTGAGAGGCTCACTGGGTTTTGTCTCCAGTCTCCTCTCCTTGACTGAAGGTCCCGTTATTCTGATCACCTGTCAGTCCGGTGAGGAGCAGCTGCTCGCGCATGTCGTCATAATGAGAGCACACGTCACAGCTGTGTTTCTCAGCATAACTGAAGATGTGTATA
>SSNR01000062.1:587084-603105 GCA_006937965.1 Callopanchax toddi | reverse complement strand
CAGCATAACTGATGACTTAAAATTGAACAAATCAAACAATATCAACACTAAAAACACATTGATCTGTCAGTGACTTTATCAGGTCGTCCTTTATTACTAATGTTTAAATACACCCAAAAGTTTTACTACTAAAAACATGATAACAGAGTCCTGCATGATGTAACATGGAGAATGAAATAAGGCAGATTTAATCCATTACAGATCAACTGGATGCTACAATCACTTTTTGACAGGTGAAAAAAATCAGTTTGAAATTATTCGATGTGGTAAAAAAGACAGATGCTTTAATCAGGTCACCTGTAAACTAAATCTAATCCTTTACTGTCAGGAGATGAGAAGGTTTCTACAGTAAAATTATTAAAACAGAGTGAGCCTTAGAAAACAGCTGCAGTCCTGACAGATTAATTTGTTTTAGTGTTAAAAATGTTTGATTGGACCAAATTCATCTGATAACTTTATGCTGCTTTATACTGCTCCTCGAACAATGAGGATGGGTCAAATGCAGAAATGAATTTTCCCAAGGGGATCAATAAAGGATAAACTATTATTATCAACCGCCAATGAGCTCAGATGGTTCTGACAGCAGCAACTACCCCCTCCCCGGTGTGCCTTGTGATTTTTTTCAATGAAAAAGTGTGCCTTGGCCCAAAAAAAAGGTTGAAAAACACTGCTCTAAATGCTGCATGTTCAAACCACAGATTCTTGGTTTGTCCACTAATCACTAATTTCTCTTTTTGTAATTATACTGTTTATTATATGCACATTATTAAAGCATAATATCATACTTGTCCATTCCTGTGATTAGTCCAATTTGGGTTTTCTTCCTTTAAGAACAGTATTTCAAATGAAGGTATAAATGACATATTTTGATCAAAATTATGATAGTAAATCCTGAGTGATTTGCATAGTTGCCTATTGTGAAAAAACTGACAAATGCAGTAATTTATTATTTTAGCATTTTATTTTTAATAAGAACAAGCAACAGGCCACTAACAAAATAACATTTGCAAACTGTTGTGAGAAGAGAACTCTGGTAGCCAACGTAAATCAATTTCTTTGGTCTTCATATTTTTGCATGAATGAGATCTTTGAAATAGTCTCAAATTAAATATGTCATTCATCAAATGTTGCAATTGTTTACAGCTTCATAGGAATATTGTTTATTTATTAAGAATTGTGGCATCTGAAAAAGTTTTTGAAACAAATACATCAATAAAACAGCTTTGTAGGTCTTTTTGAACGTGTTCTTCACAGCTGACTTTTGAGGAAATGTTATACTGTTTTATTGTACATAACTAGATAAAACAGTATTTTTAAAACAATAAATAAAAATAAAACAAAGCTAGAAAGCCAAATGTAAAATAAATATCAGCAAACATATAAGATTATAGAAGTTCAGGTTATTTGTTGCCTCAGGAACAACATTGCAAATACCCATATTTGATACATTTTCTGTTAATACACTATCATTTTTTTAAACTCCTTATGCTGGGCTTACACCTAAAGACTTTGACAAGATTTTGAAAAGACTCTAAAAGATTATCAGCTCACATCTAAAGACTCGGGTTAACAGTCGACTAGTCTCAGACTAAAGATTTTATAAAGACTGAATCTTGTAGGAACACTAATTACAAGACTGCAACTAGATTATGTTAGGATTTCATTCCCGCAAAATTCCTCCCATCATGCTCTGTGTGATATAGTGATACTATATTATGTTGATATTTGAAAGAGAGTAGAACTGTTCTGCTGGGCAATTCTATTTTATTTGTGGTTACACAGTGCCATCTAGTGGTGATTTTATTATCCGAGTTTTTCCTGTTGTGACGGAGAATGTCCGGGTTTTGTGTTGTCAATAAAGTTTCCCAAGATGAACACTGGCTCTCCTCATTTGCTGGATATAATAACTTGTCCAGTTCCCAAGTTATTACACTCTGCAGAAGTTAAAAATGGAGGAGAAGCAGCTTTTAGCTACTTTAGCTTTTGCCACTGCAGTCGTTTGTAGTGAAAAGAAAAAGAAGAGAAAGCGTCAGAGAATATGGGCACGGTCAGGGCTGCATAAACGGGGACAGAAGGTCTTGTTTTGTTGGGTTATGACTGACAGGGCTTCCTGGTTCTGCAGTGAGAACAAATCCTATTGGTTCTTGCTTGTTGTACATTACTCCGACTTCACTCCGACTACAAAAAATATCTAGCAGGTTGGATATGAAAGACTGGAGAAAGACTGGCATAAATCGGGTCGCCGACTGCAGATTATCCCCTTACATCTAACGACCGCGACGACGGGAGCGCGCAGAGACTCCGGTACGATTCCTAAAGACTGGCAGTCTTTAGTCTGCGACCGTGAAAATCGTTAGGTGTAAGCCCAGCATTAGAAGATGACAAATGAACACCAAATACAAAAAGCTCTCTTCAACACACACTGAATAAACATTGGAGCTCCTTTTCTAACAGGCTGCTGTGGCTCAGTTGTCTTAATGATAAAATCTGCCAACTCAAGCTGTAATAAATGTCTCCTGTTTTTGAACAATTTGGATAAGATTTGTGCTGCAAAACTCATTTTTGAACATTTGGTCGTTTCAGCACATTTTGCCTGTCTAAGTTGATTTATTTACTTATTTTCCTGAGTCGCTTAATTTAGACTTTAGCCCGGTGCTCCATCATACTGGAAAAGACATTGTTCATCACCAACCTGTTCTTGGACGGTTTGAGGAGTTCCACTTGGAGGATGTTTAGGTACCATTCTTTATTCATGGCCAAACTGTGAGTGAGTCCACTCCATTGGTTGACAAGCAAAAGACACACGACTGGTCTCAGGAAACTCTACTGTTGGCAGAACACAGGACTGTTGATAGTGCTCACCTTTCCTTTTCAGACAATCCTTTTACCAAGAGGCTTCAAACAACGTGAAACGAGATTCATTAAAAAAAGACTTCCTTCAGTTCTCAGCAGTCCAGTCCTTAGACCTTTAGTAGAATATTATTCTATTTCTAATGGTTTTCTTTGAGAAAAGTAGCTTCTTTGTTGCCCTTATTAACACCTGGCCATCAACCAAAAGTTACCATTATCATTAGGAGATGGTTCTGGTTCTACTGGACTTGTGCAGCCTCCCTAAAACCTTCTTTAGAGTTTAGAGCCCTCTGCTGGGGCCGGTTCGCCCCTGGGTCTCGGGTCTCTGGTTTCGGCTGGATCTGCCCTGGATGGCTGGCTGCGGGCGGTACCTGTGAGCCCCTCGCCGTGAGGAGTGTTGATTTTGGCCATGGCTGTTTCCTGTATACACATATAGGTATTTATTATTGAGAATTAAAAGCACTATTTTTTTTATTTCTCTCTAAACTTAATGTTTCTATTAGCCTCTCATTCTGTTGTCATTCTACAACATGTCATTGCTTCATATCATGTGTTGACTGCAGTCTATGGGTCAATACCTACATAAATAAGGATAAAAGAAATTGCCAAACACAGAGTAGATTTTGGTCAAGTAATCAACCATTACAGTCAAGTGAGTTGTCATTAAAATTGGGGCTTGACCGTACTGGGATCAATAGAGTAATGCATCAATACAAAGTCTCCCTCTTTATGCCTAAGAAAACAAAATGCAAGAAAATGCTTGGTGACAGAGTGACCTGATAAAGACTCCCTTTGTCAATGATTGTGTATTGTAGTGTGAGTCTAGCAGGAGAGACGTGAGAGACTGATGTCAGGAGCTGCACACAGCTCAAAAGATTTCTTTGCTTTGAATAGAAAAAAACAAAAAGGTGTTTATCAGATGCTAAACAAGCTACCTTTTCTCCAACACATTATACAGACTCAAGAGATTAAGAGATCAATTTTCCTGGGTGAGTTAAGATTTATAGAGACACTCAAGGCAGAGAGGCTGTGTGAAGAAGTTCTTAAAAAGGTGAGTAAAGTTTAGCATACTGAGACACTGAGAACGTATGTGTGTTCTTCACAACAATCTGCTCTCCTTACGGCTCCACTCAGTTTTATTCAGTGTTGTTTTAATTCTGCATTTGCACAAATGAAGAACAAATTGACTGGAAGTTTTGTTTAAAAACTCCTCTACCTGCCCTCCTCCATAAAATGAGAAAGGAGCTGAGTGATTAATGATGAATATTTATTGTATGCGCTGAATAAAGACACGTGGAAGTGCACAAATGTATACATGCTACTGAGCATGACAGCTCATAGTTTTTGATGTAAATTGTTGTAATGAACAATGTTGAAATGTGAGTTTTTTAGGAGGATGGAGATAGTAAAATATAAATTAGAAAAGGTCTGCAGGAAAATAATAAAGATTAAACTTAAAGGCTCAGTAGCCAGGTAAACAATGTAAGCTTTTAACGTTTTTTTTAAAGCCTCTTAACAACGTTCCAACATAGTATAGCCATAAATATATTGTGAAGATTAAAAAAAAAAAAAAAATAAATCAATAAAGTAGTTGTCCCACAGTTCTCTAAAAACTTCAGCCAATCCTATCGTTCGGACTGAACGATAGGATTGGACAACCCAGCTGTCTGTCTGCCGCATTTCCTCACTGCTTGGATTGGCATTAATCCGCCCGGACACATTTTGGGGCAGAACATCCCGGAAGTGAAAGTGAAAGTCGAAGTAGGACAGAGAGCTGGCGGGTGATTCCATTTTAAGATAAAAATACCAGAGTCCCCGCCAACAAACACATTTTCAGCTAGCAGAAAACTAAAAACATTTGGAGGTGAAAAGAGGAAAAGCTGGGGGAACATTTCTGCGGCTGAAGTTATACTCTGCTTTGTCACCTTTGCAAACCGTGGTCCCATGTCCACGGGAGGCTGGCGTAAGGATTTTACCCAACGGGAGGGGTGAGTTCACCGAGACGTGTTTCTGTAAAATAGCTAGCGAGACCTCGTTTGTTTACCTGGCTACTAAGTATGGCTTTAAAAAAGAACTCAAAAAGATATAAAATGCATTGATATTACACTCTTCATTAAATGCTGACATTTCCGGTGTTCAGCGTTTAGCGTGGACGGAGGTGGCGAGTCCCCACCAATACCCAGCAGAAGAGCGCTGCATCCCTGCGAATAAAAATACAGCACCTCAGCAAAACGAGGAGCTGTGTGTCCACGTGAAGGAAGCGTGATCTGGATAGACCAGTCCGGAACGAGCCTCTCAGTCCAGGATGTACGCTAGCGGTTAGGGTGACCAGATGTCCTGTTTTGTGCAGGATTGTCCCGTATTTTCATTACTTTTCACGTCCAACAAACCCTTTACCATCTAATGCGTCCTCGATGCATGTCTTCACTCCGCAATGGTTTGTGCTATAAAAAGTTCAAATGGTTTTTGAAAGAACAAAAGTTGCTCTTTCAGCTCAGCAAAATGTTATTATGGTTATTTGTGTTCCACAGTTACATTAGACATGCGAGTCGACCTCCCTCTCACACACGAACGTAGCAGGTAGGAGAAGAAATGTGTGACACAGAGAAAAAGCAAAGGGAGGGGAAGTACGGTAATGAACTGTGGTCTAGTGGTAGAGCAACTGTGTCTCATATTGGAGACCTAGGTTCAAATCCAGGTCTGAACATGCAAGAAAACATATCTTATTTTTCTTTAAGAAAATCAATTATTCATATTATTATTATATTATTGATTTTGCGTATTTTACTACTAGCGGTCCGTGCATCCTCCACCTGCACAAAAGTCCGTTTGGACCGGGCCGGTCTCGAGCAGAGCCTACTACCCCCCACCCCCACCCACCCTCTTATAACTCTGGGATGAAAGGTAACAGGCAATATACATTCTTTTAAGGAATGTTAAGCCCTTATTGAATGAATGTGATCAAAAACATGACATCTAATGGCTTTGCTCATTTAAAACAACCTAAAAACCTCAATATCTTAGATGCTCTAATAATGAAAGACTTTGACCATTGGATATTTTTGAGCATAACTGTACAAAGATCAATCAGATTGGCAGAACCGCTGGACTCCTTTGCAGCTGCATCACATGCATCATCTGGAAGTTCAATCTTCCCACAATCCCACCACTCCACAGGCTTCAGTAAACAAACTCAACGCCTCTACTCCTACAGTTTCTTTGCTGACTTATCCACAGGCTCCTGCCATTCAAAATGTTTCAGTTAATTAGTCAAGGTGCATTACACTCTGTCATCCTGACCTCAAATTTACACCCTCAGTGCTTCGATTTTGCTGCAGACGAGGGGTGTAATTTCCTCAGAGAGATGACAGTTCCTGTGCCATTAGAGGTTGATTTTATGATTCTTTTTTCAATGTCAGGGTGTATCATTGAGTGCCATTAGAATAATCTCATGTCAATCAGCCACACTGTCTTCAAGAGAGTGCACGTTGAAACAAAAGTGTTTTCCTCAGATAGGAAAAAAGACACTTTCCAGTTCAACCAGGATCTAATGAAAATGTTCTGAACCATGATTGATGTTCTGATCTACGCTTGCAGAATAAATGGATGAAACTGTCTCTAAACAAAATCTGTTATAGTTTCTGTTAAATCAAAAACCTGAAGTTAATGCCAGGTAACATATCTAGCTAACTTTAGCTACAGAGAGAATGAACTGTATTTCCACAGCAAAGCAGAAAAGTACACTAAAAAAAAGATCTGTTGCATTGACATAATTGAAACATGTACATCGGTTGCACGAAATTCAATTATGTTTTTGTTTAGTAACTTAATTATATAATGCCAAATTAATAAATACATGTTATGAGAACATGAATGTTTCATGTTGAGAACTTTTAATCAAATTTTGTTTCTTTTATACATTCCATTTATGTTGTAGGGTTAGGGTTAGGGTTTAGAATAGAATAAAAAGGACAAAGCCAAAAATCCTTCTAGCCAATCAGATGCGAGACCGGCGGGAGCTTGCCTGAAATCCCCACAGCCAATCGTAGGAGAGCGCTTGCAGCCAATCAGAGGCGAGAAAGGCGGGGCCATGCGCACTCATTCTACCATAATTAGGTGCGTTCGAGATGAGCCAGTTCTGCGCAGATCCGATCACCGGTGATCGGCGCCCATTGCATGCCGGTTAGATTTCTGTCCGACTTGACGCCGACTTGCTCTGATGTCATGCCTACGTAGTCAACGATAACCTCGTGAGATCAAGGCGGACGCAGACTTTGGAGCAAGGCGCTGCAGTTGCTCTCCACCGGCTGCAAAACCGAGGGCATGACGGGAAACGCCTGGCTCTCACCTGATCTCAGATCTGATTGGTTCACGTTGTGATCCAAACATCCTGTGACAGAATGCGAAATGTTATTTTATATATTTATTGTAAACACATGCCACGTTGATGATGTAAACTATAAAGGCCACAATGAGAAATGTGATTTGTTTCAAAGAGTTTTCAGTAGGGACGGTTTCCATTTTCTATAAAGTTCTAATAAATCTACTGTCTGATTTTTATAATCATATCATTTAGCACCATCTTGTTTATTTTCTTTGACTGGTATGATCTATCTGGATATATGTCTATTATTTTGTTTACTTTAGTGTTGTTGATACTTTATCTTGTTCACTCTTGAATTTGTTTTGAAATACTTTGAACTTCAGATAAAGATTTTGAAAAAAAAAGGAACGTCATCTGCTTATTACGGACATTAACGTGATATCTTCAGCCATATCATCACCCACGAGTTACATTTAGGAAAATCTGTTCGACTTAAAAGCAGACTTTTGGTCGTGCCCCCTGCTGCGTTCGCCTGCTCTCGTCTGTTTTCCAGGCGAGGCGCAGTTCATCTTGAACAAGCCATGATATTCGCGTCCCGCACAGCACTGACAGAATGGCTCCTTCTTGTCTTCAGTAAAAGTTATTTTCCCGGTCAAAAAAGGGGGAGGGACTTCAATTTCAAAATGTAGGTGGAGCTTTTCCACAAAGTGCAAATATATTATTTCATGGAATCATAAATGAAACATGTCAGTTCAACAACAAGAACATTTTCATTGATGTTTCATGATTGAATTATGTTTAGAGCAGAAGCATAATTGAAACATGTCATTTTAACATAATTCTTTTTTACAAAATGAAAAACCTCGCTTTTGCCATTTTTTCAGTGTATAAACTAGCCTGTAGTGCTGGGTTTTAACGTAAGACCGTCCGCAGGCCTCATTCACTATGTGGTTTTCGTGGGGGCTAAACGCTGCAGCGGCTCGGATCTCGACCCAGCGCTGGTTCCATCTGCACCACCAGTGGCATCTCCAGAAATTTTTCACAGGGGTGGCCAGATGGGGCCACTTAAAATTTTGGGGTGGCACACCAAAATAGCAAACCATAATTTCAAAATTTTATTCTGTTGTAGCAAACCAGTCTGTAGAAAACATAAAGACTTAAGGAAACTCCCACTGATATACTTTGGTTTATTGTGTTACATTTAATGTTACTAATGATAATGTGCATAGACTAATAACAGTACAGTTAACATTTTGAGTTGCACAACAGACTAGCCATCAATTTCATTATTAAGGCCACATAATCATAACGTCACCTGTTGCAGAGGAGAAAACACCATTTCATTGTTGATGGACATTAAACAGTAAACTTTTAGAGAAATTTCTGAAGGGGACGTTAAAAAATGTTTTGTTTTACCTGTGCTGATATTTCTAAACATTCTTATTGGGCCATAACTGTAATTATGATGTAACCATGATCTATTAGTCCATACGAATAGGTTTTTGATGCTTTATAAGTATATATTTCAACAAACTGCCTGAATATTATTGAGATCTTTCGACTTACTTGGTGTTTTGATGTGGGTTGTATGGGTCATTTTAATCTGTCAAGCACTTTGTGTTGCTCGCTGTGGCATGAAAGGTGCTATATAAATAAAGTTTGATTTTATTTGATTCACTGAAAAACGACTGGATGTTTTTAATTTTCTCTCCTCTAGAGCTGCCAGAGTACAGCCAGAACCAGCCTACAGGTTATTAGATCTAGAAGAGATGCCAGCTAAAGATAATGTGTTGATTTAACCCAAGTTTAGTTTAGCTTATGTAAAAGAAAAAGGTTTCAAATCCAGAGAACTCAAAAAATGTCACAGTTATAAATGGATTAAATTACAGGAGAATAAGTCCTGGAAAATAACAGTCAGATTTATAATAATTTTATTAGAAAATGAAAATCTGTTGAACAGAACATCTATGCCAAAGTTTTACCTACATCTTTAAAAATAAAATTAAAAAATCAAATATGGAACATAAAATCTGATATACAAATTAATAAATCAGGACAAAATGTGTCTAGACTTGTCAAATGACAGGAGGATGCATCAACTGTCTTCTCTGTCTCTCTTTCTTCCCTCTCTTCTGTCTTTGGATGAGTTTGAGTCAAAAATCATATCAAAAGTTTCTGCAGACATTCATTTATCCGTGAAAACCAGCAGCTGGTGGCGAGTTGCTACCTTTTTCTTTCTTCCATGAACAGACACAGCCACGGCAAATGCTGCATTCACAGACCGATTATAAACTCAGTAAATCTCAAAACCCACAACAGACGTCTTCTACACAAAACAATAATGTGGATTCATGTAAAAAACAATAAACCTGTACCGATTTAGTTGGTCAAAGATCAACAAAACGTCCGATGGTGGAGCAAGCATCGACTCTACAGGTTTAACCAGCTGTTTATGTTAAACAGGCCAGCAGACTTCACACAAAGGTGCTGAAATACAGCTTTTCATGTTGTGGAAGAAACTTGGTGAACAAGTGAAATGATCAATAGCTTTTTAACTGATCACTCAATGTTCTAATGCCTTAAAACTTTAAACAAACTCCTTCACTTCATCCTCACCTGCTCCTCTACCTGTCTGAGTGAGGAGCGGAGTGGACAAAGCAGCCAGTCGGAACCGCCCCCCCCCATCAGGGAAATGGACCGTACCAAGTCCTTGTAAGTGGGGAGGGAGTGGCGGGGGAGCGCTCTAGAGCGGCTTGACTGCCTGGCTGTGCATTAGGGACGAGAATTTCATCATGAAATGCAAAACTAATGCTACTAAAATTTATAATAGCCAGACATTGGGGTGGCCAGGAGTCTGCCACGGCCACCCCTTGGTGGCGCCATTGTGCACCACACCTCGGACACGGACCCTTCCCCTGGACCAGGGACCACCTCATGCTGCATCCCGGAGCAAGTTGGGCATGTTGACCTGCAACGGGAAGTGGAAATTACAACAAGAGATCACCCTGCAGCTTGGCCACTGATGCGCGAGTGCTGTTGTGTTCACTGACTTAAATCCAGGCTCGGGTATATGACTTACTGTTGATTTTATCACAGAAACACCATTGGTTGTTGGTACTTTTTCCTTCTGAGTTTAATTATTTTTTTGACATTATATGGTGGCCCTGATAAAAGGGGTCTGTGGGCCATATATGGCCCGGAGGTTCCCCACTCCTGCTTTAAGTGTAGAATATATTCAGTCTGTAACAGTATTGTTTTCATCAACAATGAAAACATTTTTCATTTGACGCCTTTCTATGATGATAATGAACGATGCTAAATATGGCGCTTTTATGACTAAAACCTGACAAGACTTGTGTGAGTTTTCGTTGATGAGACGACATGAAAACATCAGTGGCTGGTCTGTCAGACGTTCACAATGCACAACATTTCTGCTTATTGTGTGTGTAATCTGTTTGTTAAAAGCACCATGCACTACAGTTGCGAGCATGATCACTTACCCGATGCTTCTGTACTGCCAAAAGTTTCACGCATTCACAGTGAAGACATATCTTCCTGCAATGTATTTTTTCACTCACAAGTCATAACTTTCTCCATCAAATTGTTTACATGCTCATTGTTTAGTGTGCGCGCAGAATACGCGTTTGCAAGTTTTGAAACTAAATAAACACCATAGTCATGTAGAGATTGTTGGCTAGGCAGAAAGTGAATCCAATTTCCAACTTATGCAAAACAAATAAAAATGTTTTTGAGATTTGTTGACTAAAACTGGACTAGAACTCTCACATAGACATGACTATAATGTGACTAAAACTAATCAGCATCTTCATCCAAAAGAAAAAAGGTGGCTGGCCAAAAAAACACTAGTTTGAAAAATTTGTTATATGTCTCCATACATTTCCATGCCTGCTTCAGAAAACAATGTAGCTATAATTAGCACAGCATCACTAATTAGCCTGCTTCATTTAGCTTCAGTTTTTTACACAATAGGGCAAAGGTTCCTTTTATTGAGAATGCCTCCTTTCCTAGTATGGCCAAAGGGAGAAGGAAGACACAAGGGAAATGAGTCTGTCATCTATAATTAGAAATAATTCTTTCTTGCTGGACCGTTATCTCCCCCACATACTGCACAGTAACTGCAGGGAGCCGGCTGAGTTTTAGCAGGCAGCCTTTAAGGTCGTCAATATAAGCGTGCAGGAAAAGGCAAGCACAAAATACTGCAACAATCATCCACACCTCTAGTGACACAAACCTGTGCCACAATGAGGTCTGAGATGATATAGATTATTATAAATGATGGCCTTTTCCTTTATCTCCTGTGATCTTAGACTTGAGGAATACTCATCTGACAAAGGCTCGACTGTCTTGAGCCATCAGCCTTGGTTAAATGAAACATCAAGGCACCTCTCTGCCACCATCTGATTAAAAATTGATTAATCAAGTTTAGTAAGGGCCGAAACAGTATAGAGATCCAATTTATCACCCCCAACCTATTTAAAATGTAATTACATCACAGGCGTTGATAGATTTGAACGAGGAACAAAGGTTTTTAGATGTTTCAAATTAGCTGAGCCCAACACTGCAGCTTCATTTGCTTTGTTAAAGCTTGGTGACAGCAGAAAAGGGCCATGCCAGGACTCCAGGCTGAGAGGCATAAAAAATGATTACAAGATTTCAAAAAGGAAATACTTGGAAATATCCATCTATCTTACTAGTAAGATTTAACTGAACATTTAATATTAGTCCAGGTCCAGCCAGGTGAAAAGATGTTTCAGATGAGATTCTGGTTTTCTGCTGATTAAATTTTTTGTCCTGATTGGAAAAAGGTGGAATGCTTATTTTGAGCTGAATGTGACTCTTGCCTCATCTGGAGGAGTTCTGGCACCTTGGTGTGTTGTTCATGTAGAACTGAGAGAAAGATGGTCTGATGAATTGGGGCTTCATCTGCTGGAGAACTGCTCCAGTCTGCCATGGTGAAGAAGGATCTGATCTGAATCACACAACTCTTGACTTACAGCTCCATATACATTTCATCCCTCAACTACATTCATGAGATTTTAATTGTGTAGCGTAATATAGGGGTAAAGTTGTATATATTGAATATTATTATTATAATATTCTTAATAATTAATAATAATAGTCAAAACCTCGTAATTAGGGCACCACCCAGCATTTTCTTTGGAAGGTAAGCTGAGACGACCTTGAATTTTATCTTATTTGTATTTTATTGTTATTTATCATTTATCAGTCTGAGTCTGAAAGAAGTAAGCTCTTTACCCATTTTCAATATGAAAACATAAAAAAATCACTGGAAGCCCATTTATGATTATATACGGATACATTTATTTACAGAAACCTCAAAATGAACATGTTATAACAAGCAACACAGCAAAGTTATGAATTTGACTTGATAACCAGTTCACGTTATTGACGAGATGAATTATTGAGGTTAAATAAATATTAATGACTAATGTTTCAGAGTGAGAAATGGCTTACTAAGGAAATTAAGCTAATTTATTGGCCTATGAAGGGAAATTGAAGATTAAAGGATTTTAAGGAGGATGGATGGATGAGAGTTTTAGGTTCAACCTGAATCTGCTTGTTATCAAGGTGCATCATTAGTTCATAGCCACACAAAGTGAAATCAACTTCACCGAACTTCTGGAGATGAGTTCCCGGGATACCATCTTTCTGTAGACACATGTCGTAGGTCCAAAGGGGATAACAGTGGTTCTCTGTTATCCTTTGGAAGTCGGTCTCGGTCCAAGGACGGCTCCAGTGGGTAACTCACGGTTCTGAAGGTGGCAGGCTACGGATGCTGAATGGAGAGACTTCGGGGTCTCCGATGGTTTTGACAAGCAGGTTTGTGGAAAGACGTCATCAGTAGGGATGGGAATTGATAAGATTTTTACGATTCCGATTCCATTTTCGATTCTGTATAACGATTCAATTCTTTATCGATTCTCATTTGGAAAAAAAGAGAACAAACAGATCTATTAGCTTCAAGCTGGTTTATATCTTATCTTTGAGTAAGATACAAGTTTAGAAGTAAGATGACCTTATACATCCAACAGTGAGGTCTTAAGAAAACCAGAGCCTAGGGTCACAGGGTGCCCAGAAAAAAAGTTTATAAGTATAAAATAATAATAAAATATTCTTTTGTAGAAATAACAAAATACAACATAAATTATTCTGTGCAATTCCACAAGAATGTAACATTTCAACTCTCTTTTTAAAAAGGATCTGAGCTGAACACACAAAATTATGTCAACTAGCAACAAATACAACTCAAGTCAAGTTCAATGGAACTGTGCATTGTGCAATTTTGCAACCATCAACTATGGAAAATTAACAATTCTTCTGCAGAAAAATGAGCATATCATCAGGCAGGGATGAGGAGGCATTTAAGTTTCAAGATAACACGCCGTCTAACTTTTGGTTTCTAACAACGGATAAAGAAAAATAAATTTTAAAACATCTAAACTATGGGGCTAAAACGATGACAGAGTAAACTGAAACTGAAAAAAAATACATTGAAACTGAAGAAAAAAATAAACTGAAAAATAAAATGTTAAAACTGAAAAACAAAACATTGATACTGAAAGAAAAAAATTGAAACCGAAAAATACATTAAAACTGAAACAAACCCACAAAAATAACTTTTTTTTTACATTGACACTTTATTTTCAGAGTTTCTATTCATTTTTCAGTTTCACTTCAATTTTTTTCAGTTTCAGGTTGTTTTTTTTTTCAAGTTGTTTGCTGTCACTGTTTTTGCGCCGGGCGCGCGCTTGAGGGGCGGGGCTTCTAGCCTGCATATCATTAGCATTCACGAAGGAGGGAGCGAAGCTAGAAGCTAGTGAGCTGGTGAGTATTATGACCGGCCAGCTGAGACCAGAAAATCAATGGCTGCTTGCAGTTAGTAAAACCAACAGTAAGTATGTCGGTTTTTGATCTTTTACAGAGATGAATCATTGTAAATAAGTTTTGTTTTTAATTAATTATGTTTGATAAAGGTGCGGTGGAAAAGCTAACGTTAGCCAAGTTGTGTTAGCAAGCTAACCTCTGGGTAGTTCCAGCAGGTAGCCTGTCTGTAGACTAGGAGAGCTGAAGTACATCTCATTAACAGGTTAGCAGGAAATATTCAGCAGCCTCTAACCCAGAACAGCAGAATGTAAGAGCATTATATCTGCTCTGGGGCTAATCAGGACTTTGTGCTCTTTGCTAGTGCAGGCTAACAGGTGAACTGCTTGCAGGAGTCAGGCACCAGAAATTCAGCTCAGACCTGTTTATACCCAGATCAGTTGAATAATTCAGAATATTTATCTTATTCAAAATGGTTCTTGCACAATGTCAATGTTAATAGTTTTTTTTTTAGATTGATTCATTTTTTAAGTGTTTGTCAACTTTACTGATCACTGATCAGAGTAATGTTTAATGTAAGTATGTAATTAGTACCTTTATGGATTATTTCCAGTTGTATTAAGATATAAATTGTTTTATTTTCTGTTCTTGAAATGCTGTTTGCATGACGTTCATTCCTGTGCCTGAGCTGAGTGAGAAGAAGTCCAAAGCCTGTCATCAGCTTCTTCCCAGACTTCCTGCGAAATGCCTTGTTTCAGAGGGAGTGGCTGTAGGGGAGTCTAGCAGCTCTAAGCTCCGCCCCTCTCTCTGCTCCTTCTCTCTGTTCCTTGTCTCCAAACAGCTGAATGAACGGTGATAAAATAAACAAAGGGACTTCCGGTTTGACTAATGGCGGAGTAAGTGGCGAACTGGTAGAGCTCTGTTCAGATCCTTAAGAAACGTACGAAAATCTTATACTACAGCCTCACAATACACCCGCAGAGATGGGTAAGACAACAAAAAAGCCCACCCAAGCTCCAGAGGAGACTAACGAAGAGAATAGAGGAAACTTGACTAGCCAAACAACGTGCCCCGCTAATATCCCAGCTGTTCCGCTAACACGGGCTGACATGGAGGTTATGTTACAAGGCTTGGAAGATCGGATTATTTCTAAATTATCAGCTCAACTCACAGTGGATCGGGCGCTACTCGAACAACACGACTCGACTATTCAGCAACTTGAGACGTCAATGAACGACATACACAGCAGGATGAAGGAACTGGAAACCACCTGTAGCATGCTAAAGCAGGAAAACGAGAAGCTAAAGCTCAAGACTGACGACCTGGAAAATAGGTCCAGACGCAATAATATTCGTATAACAGGCTTACCAGAGAAGGCTGAAGGTCCACGTCCCACTGTCTTCATTACAGAATGCCTGACGGAGATTTTTGGACCAGAGGCATTTCCCACACCGCTAGCTGTGGATAGGGCACATCGTATCGGTGTCGGCCGAAACCATGAGGCACCGCGCCCATTCATTGCTAGAGTTCATTATTTCCAAAATAAAGAATTAATCCTCAAGCTTGCACGAGATAAGGGTCGCCTGGTTTACCGAGGTGCAGACATTCACATCTTCCCGGACTACAGTCCTCCTGAGGTATCCAAGAAGAGGGCCGCCTTCTCCGAAGTCAAGTCCCAGCTGAGAAACGCCGGTTACTCATACAGGATGTTCTTCCCCGCAAAACTGCAGATCGTGAATAAAACTGGACAAAAACTAACTTTTCTTGCTCCTGAAGAAGTCCGTGCCTTCTTGGCTGGCGCTGATAAGAAGAAATAAAAACAAACTTTGCCCGATGCTGGACTGTAACCCCGCAGCCATACGCCGGTGAGTTAAACGAACACACCTACGTTCATATCCCGCTCTTGCGGTCCTCCATCAAATAACTTGTTACAGACCTACCACAGAGGCCTAAGATCATCAGACAAGAGGTTCTAAAATGGAC
>SSNR01000062.1:571643-586789 GCA_006937965.1 Callopanchax toddi | reverse complement strand
ATCTTCTCTGAATGCTCTTTACAATCAAATATTGATAGTGTTGCAGTTTTTCCTGGGTCATTTTGATATGTCTCATTTTATTTTACATGACTTCTACAACTAAGATTATCAACCGAAACATTACATTTGTCTCATTAAATGTAAAAGGTATTAACAATGTTATGAAGAGACAAAAAATTGACTCTTATCTTAAACTACTAAAAGCGGATGTTGCTTTCCTTCAAGAAACACATTTGAAACAGGGTCAGACTAGATTACTTAAGAGAAGCTGGGTTGGTCAGGTTTTTCATTCGGAATACAATGTAAGGGCAAGAGGTGCAGCAATCCTAGTGCATAAAGATATTCCTTTTCAGTCAGAGGAAGTGATCTCTGACCCAGCTGGACGCTATGTCATCGTTCGTGGATATCTCTTTTCCACCCCAATTATCATGGTTTCAATATATGCTCCAAATTGGGATGACAGCAATTTTTTTTGTTAAACTTTTTGCTAAGATACCAAGCCAGAATAAATATAATATAATTATGGGTGGTGATTTTAACTGTGTTCTTAGCTCCACTTTAGATAGATCTTCTAATAAATCACAACCTCTTTCTAAGTCCGCTAAAGCGATTGCTAACTTTGTTAGCACATCCGGGTTATCTGAAATCTGGAGATTTGAGAATCCTGCTAAAAAAGTATTTTCCTTTTTTTCCAATGTTCATCATACGTACACCCGTATCGATTATTTCCTGGTTGACAACAGGTTACTAGGAAATCTTAACTCGTCTACATATCACAGCATAACTATATCAGATCACGCAGCTGTTTCTTTCATCTTGCAGATACCAGATTGTCCAAAACTTAGACGCAATTGGAGACTAAACACCCTTCTTCTGGCAAAAGAGGACTTTACAAAATTTATAACTTATGAAATAAATTTTTTTTGGAAACAAATCAATCCTCGGAAATTAATCACTCAATTCTATGGGAAACCCTCAAAGCCTATTTGCGGGGAAAGATAATTGCTTTCTCCTCCTGGACAAATAAGGTACAAAATGCAAAATTAAATGATTTAACACTGTCAATTGCAAATATAGACCGACAATATTCAATTTCACCATCCTCTTCCCTTTTTAAAGAAAGATTGCAATTACAAACAGAGTATGACCTGCTGTGTGCAGACAGAGCCACTCAATTAGTTTTAAAAGCACACCATAATAATTATGAATATGGCGATAAAGCTAGCAAGTTGCTAGCTCACCAAATTCGTAAGGCCTCAGTATCACGGCTTATCACCAAAGTACAAGACTCAACAGGCAACATTGTGAAAAATCATAAAGAGATAAATAATATCTTCAAGCAGTTTTACTCTGAACTATATACATCTCAAGGTCACGCCAGGTCTTCTGACACCAACAGTTTTCTAGATACCCTGATGTTCCCTACTGCTCCTCCTGAAGGTCATTCAGCGCTTAACGCTAAGATTTCCATATCAGAAATACATGAGGCCATTAAATCACTGAGAACCAACAAAACACCAGTTCCGGATGGCTATTGCTCTGAGTTCTATAAGAAATTTATGGTTGAACTTTCTCCATTGCTACAAAATACCTATAATGAATCATTGATCTTAGGTTGCCTCCCTCCAACATTATCTCAAGCTGCAATAACAGTCTTACTAAAAAAAGACAAAGATCCACTTCAATGTAGCTCTTATCGTCCAATCTCATTACTCAATGTGGACTACAAAATTTTATCTAAGGTTTTAGCAACTAGACTTGAGCAGATTTTACCACAAATAATTACATCTGACCAGACAGGGTTTATCAAAGGAAGACTCTCTAGCTCCAATGTTAGAAGGCTGCTTAACATCATTCATACGTCAGATGAACAGAATAAGGAAGTAGTTGTCTCTCTAGATGCAGAGAAAGCATTTGACAGGGTTGAATGGAATTTTCTGTTTGCAACTCTAAAGAGATTTGGTTTCCAAGAAGGTTTCATCTCATGGATAAAGTTACTATATGTCAACCCGGTAGCAGCAGTTATAATCAATGGACTGCAATCTGAGTACTTCCCACTCAGTAGAGGCACACGTCAGGGTTGTCCTCTATCGCCCCTTCTGTTTGCCTTGGCTATAGAGCCACTGGCCATTGCATTACGACAGTCTGTAGATTTTAAGGGAATAGAAAGAGGTGGACTTAATCACAAGCTTTCTCTGTATGCAGATGATCTGCTGCTTTTTGTGTCTGACCCTCTGTCTTCTATTCCTCATATTATTGACCTTCTAAACCAGTTTGGAAAACACTCAGGATATAAGATTAATATAAGCAAAAGTATAATATTCCCCTTGAGAAAAGAGGATGCCACATCCTCTTTATGCTCACTTCCATTCAAAATAGCCAACGTCTCCTTTAAATATCTTGGAATAGATATAACGCATAGTTTGTCATCACTCTTCACAAAAAATTTCACAGCCCTATTGGAAAAATGTAAACAGGACTTGGACAGGTGGAAAGACCTTCCCTTGTCTGTTGCTGGTAAGGTTAATGTAATTAAAATGAATGTGTTGCCAAAGTTTTTATATCTTTTCCAAAACATTCCAATTTTTATTAGGAAATCTTTCTTCAAGTTACTTGATAAACATGTAACCTCATTCATCTGGAACGGTGGTTCCCATAAAATAAAGAAAGCAGCTCTTCAGAGACGCAAAAATCAGGCTGGTCTGGCACTCCCTAACTTTCTTTATTATTACTGGGCGAGTAATATACAGAAGATACTTTATTGGGTCCATTCAGACACTAAAATTGACCATGACCACTGGGTGGCGATAGAATATGCCACTACCCATCCACACCTGGGCTCATTGGTGAGTAGCAAACTAATCTCTTCAACCTTGCAGTCTCTAAACCCAATTGTGGAGCAAACATTTAAAATATGGAGGCAGTTCAGAAGGCATTTTGACCTAATTATGGCCTCAGTATATTCCCCTGTTTGGGGAAATCATAATTTTCCTCCAGCATCTTCAGATGTTACATTTTCAGTTTGGAAGGAGAAAGGCATTAAATTCGTGTTTAACTTATTTTCTGACAATCAGTTTATCTCATTTTCTAAACTAAATGAATCATTTGGAATATTAAAATCAAATCTTTTCAGATATTTGCAAATTAGAAACTTTGTTCAGAAAAATTTCAACTCTTTTCCAAATTTGCCAAATGACAATGTACTGGACAACATATTAGCATTGACCCACACGACTAAAAAATTAACTTCTAAACTGTATAATCTAATAAGTGACATTAACCCGTCTTCTCTAGAAGATGTTAAAAAGCGATGGGAAACAGACTTGGGTCAAATAATAAACGAAGAACTTTGGAGGGCTTCTCTCAATCGAATACATAGTTCGTCAGTATGTGCTCGCCATGGTCTGATTCAACTTAAGGTGGTTCTGAGAGCTCACCTTACCAATGCCAGGCTGGCTACCATATTTCCAAACACTGACCCCTCTTGTCCCCGTTGTAAAGGCTGCCCAGCAAACCATATACACATGTTCTGGTCTTGTCCGCTCCTTTCATCCTTTTGGTCTGGTATTTTTGATGCTTATTCAAAAATCTTTAGAAAACACATTCCTCCTACTCCTCTGTGTGCAATCTTTGGAATTACTCCGACAACTTACTCCCTGTCAGGGAAAGCCAGAGATTTGATTGCATTTACATCTCTCATAGCGAGAAGAGTTATATTGCTCTGTTGGAAGCAACAGTCACCACCTAGTCCTACCAAATGGATAAGGGATACTATGTATTTCCTGAAATTGGAAAAAATAAGGTTTACCCTTAAAGGAAACATACAGCATTTTGTAGAGACCTGGAGCCCTTTTTTAAACTATTTTGAAGCACTGCAAACACCCATTGATATTTAAAACACAGAGGAGGAAGTTATTTAATTATTTATTTATTATTTGTATAGGTTAGTGTGTTTGTTTAACTTTTTTATTTATTATTATTGTTATATATGTATATTTTTATTTATTTATTTATATTTTCCTTTTTCTTCTCTTGTTATAATTTTATATTTGTGGTAACTCAGAATTATGCTCTCACTTTATGTATATTTGAAATGGTGTTGGGGAGGGTGGGTTAAGGAATTTGTATAACTGTTCTTTTCACTATGTAAAAGGCACTTTACAAATGTACAAATGTATGAAAAGATTATACACGTGAAAATAAATTGGGGAAAAAAAATAAAAAAATAAACAAAGGCTGCATTACTAAGAAGCGGACCTAAAATGTGACTAAAACTTTGGACTGAGGATCTTTAAGCATGAAGACTCAAACACAACATCACTGAAAGGTTAATGTGAAGTTTACTGGGTTTATTTGACGTTTGTTTCTGGAATTAACTGCAGGGTTCAGCCGTGGTCCTTCAATTTAAGCCTTTAAAACTTTTCTCCAGTGAGTTTTACATAAAATAGTTCGTTTCTGTGCCCATGGTCATGTGTTTTACCTGTCACAGACTCACTATGTGACAGTAGGAGGAGTACAGCTATATTAGCATTAGCAGGCCTTATTTAGCCCAGTAAACTAGGCCGAACTTACTCTACTCACGGTGAAAATGGCTCGGTCTGGTAGAAATGTGCATGTTCAAGCTAACCAGTTAAAACTAGAACCTTACCTGGATAATGTTTATGAAGAAATTCAGACTTTTCACATGCACTTTTTAGTGCTTAGAAAATGTTCTAAATGTGCTGTAGTTACTATAGTGTAGGTAAAGCTAACTCAGCTAGCTTTAAGGTTAAATTTAACCTTTTATTTGTTTCAGGAAGTTGTGTATATTTTTTATTTTCACATTTGTATATGTTTTGGTATAGGAGATGCTGTGGAAACTGCACCATGCCCTGAGAAGCTGAGTGTTTTGTTGCATGGAGATCACACAGGTAGTCATAACTAAACTCATAACTAATTTAATTATACCACTGTTCACACTGTAATATTACATTAACCTTTTTTGGGTTTATTGTATTTTACTAGACTGCTTCAAGAGCGTTACCATCCTGGGTTTGGATCCAGTCTGCCTGAACGTCTAACCCCTGGCTATACAGGACTGACTATGAGAGGAACATATTGGTATGTTGTGATCTATAAAATCTTATTTGCTAAATAAAGCTATAAAATGTTCATAAATCTTGTGTTCACATAATTTTCAAACTGTAATAACATAATTAAAATATAAAAAATTTAAAAGTCGTCATTTCTACACAGACTTTCAAGTATTTATTTACATAAAATAAATCAATCAAACAAGCATTCTGCTCACACACAAAAAAAAAACCACACACACCACCAGTCAAACTGTGAAAACGATGATCTTGTCTGTTGTTTTTAGTCGTTACAGGTAAACTNCTGAAAATAAAGTCAATGTAAAAAAAGTTATTTTTGTGGGTTTGTTTCAGTTTTAGTGTATTTTTCGGTTTCAATTTTTTTTCTTTCAGTATCAATGTTTTGTTTTTCAGTTTTAACATTGTATTTTTCAGTTTATTTTTTTCTTCAGTTTCAATGTATTTTTTTTCAGTTTCAGTTTACTCTGTCATCGTTTTAGCCTCATACTAAACTTGGTTGAGAAGAATGTAACGTGAAAAGAAAAGAAAAGCTTAACGCCGAAAGTTTCAAAGACTAAAAGTCTAAAGCCTGATTTATACTTCTCCGTCTGCGTCGTTACGGAGACACGCAACGCCATTATGCGTCGACGCAAGCTCTCTATGACATGCTCGCAGAGGCTGACGGAGACATGCCCAAAATTCTAACTATGCGTCGAAAGCGACGGACAACGCATGCCTGTGATTGGTCGGCTCAACACCCCGTGATCATTTCCGGCTTCATGCCGCTATCAACAGAGTAGTAATAGTAGAATCTCGCGGAAGCAGATATGGATCAGCTTGAGAAACGTCTGGCAGACGAAGTATGAACATTTATATAATCCATCAGTGTCCCTACAGGGTTAAACAACAGCTACATTTTCGCTCGTCGTCTGCCTCGTCCTCACTGAACGGACGGATGGACATTCAACAGACGCCGCTGTCTCCTCACTTCTGTTTAATTCTTTTTAACAACATTGTTTGTTCCTCCAGATCAATCTGTTCAAACTCAATCAAAATTTGCTCTCTGTCGGCCATTACTGAGCTGAAATAAACAAATTTTGGTCGACTGGAGGCATTACTGCAGAAAAGTTATGCGCCCTCTGCTGTCCTGGTGGAGAATTGCTTCACAACACTGACGGAGAAGTAAAAATCAAAAACGTCTCCGTCAATACGTCTGCGTGTGAGCGCAAACGTGCTGTCGGAGAAGTATAAATCAGGCTTAAGAGTCTGTTCTGCTGGAGTTCAGAGGCCTCATGTTGGAAAGCCTGGGTATCCTGACTCCCTGGGGTGGGAGCAGGCCAGCCTGCAGGCAGGCTGGAGAGGTCATCAGGTCATCTGAGCAGGAAGACAATAGAGTTGCTAACAAGAGGAGTTAGAGCTAGCTGAAGAGCGGCAAGCGAAGAAGAAGAGGAGAAAGAGAGCTAGCAGTTAGCGCCTTCTGGTTTTAAAGGGCAGAGGTGGAGTCTGGTTCAGCCAATGGTGTGGTTGACTCCACCTTCATCTGCATAAAGGGCAAGTACTTAGGAATGGTTTCTAAAAAGGGGGTTTAACATTTGATGAGAGGAATAAAGTTTCTAAGCACTAAAATAAATCTTTACCACTTTTCTCTCTGAAACTTGATAAGTTATTCAGAATCACCTTTTTAAACTGACTGCATCATGTTTATTCTAAGCATAGAAACACATTAAATCCCACAAATTAATCAGAGAAATTAGTTACTCTTAGCTTAAGAGTACATTAGACGAACATTTCTAGTTTCTTGACTAGATTAGATTTAAAAGAGAAAAACACCCATAGGTATCATGATATTGATAAACAATATGAAAAGTCTTCAAAGAAGATTAACTAAAGAAAGCATACGCAGTAGAGATCTAAAAGTAGTTAAAAGTCATCACGGGAAATCAAACTTTATCTTGTAAACACATTTTAAAAGTAAACCTGTGGATATTAACATTCTTAACCACAACTTGGATCACACTGAAGTTTATTTCATCTGGAACCTGTGAGGGTGAAGAGAGGTTAGAAGGGACATTTAAGTTCTTAAGGACAGGAGAGACAAAAGGAATTCCTCAGCTTTCCCCACTGGCTGAGAAAAGGTGGGGGTGAGGGTCTTCTGGCTCCATTCCGTCTAGCTGTGACCAAAATTCCTTTTGATCACCATCCTGATCACAGAAAGTTTGTTATTTGAACAAGCAATACCGAGTTGTAAATTAGCATTCAGTCTTATTTGTCCTGTTACAGAAAGATGAAAGGGGGTTCTTCGACACCAAGGCAGGAATTTATGACCTCCTGAGGGGAAATCTGTTTGAAAGAGGGTGTGAGCTGGGGAAAAGAGTCATTTGTCACACACACATAATCCATTTCTGGTCCGTATGAACTTAGAAATAACGTCTATTTCCTTTACAATTGTGACCAAGAAAAAGATCCTGGATAAAAGTGGCTGAAACGAGTATCCTCTATAGCAGTGTTTCCCAACCTTTTTTGACTTGCGTACCCCCTGAGCCATTTTCTCAGACCACAAGTACCCAAATGTGTTGATTCTTCAATAATAGCACATTATTAAATAGAAATCATTTTATTGACTCTTTCTAAATTGAACATTTCATTCTCAAATGTTTGATTCTTTTAATTATTTATATATAGCTCAGAAACAATCATGCCATGAAAGCAAATAAACAATCTGAAAATAAATACAAAATAAAAAAGTGAATAAACCTCCTTTTGTTCTAACAAACACTGGAGCTCTTTTGAATAAGTCTAACTCCAGTCTGTCCATGTAGTTGTTATTTATGCCTTTTTTTTTTTTTTTGCTCTTTGCATTGATAAAAGCTGAATGATGATGCTTTTGATTATAAGCTGTCACTGTTGCAGGGCATGTGTGAGTTGCGTGCGTGGATCGGATGTACTGTGATTGTGTGTGTGTTGAAGCGTGCGTCAAAAGACCTGTGCGTACTGGTGCGGTGCCACGCGCATTGGAGATGCTGTGTGTGTGTTGCAGTGTGCGTCAATAGAGCGTTACCGGTGCGGTGCCGCACACATTAGAGTTATTGTGTTCGTGTGTGTACAACTGCGCGTCAAAGGAGCTGTACATTACCGGAGGGGTGCCACACGCATGGGAGATGCTGTGAGTCTGTGTGTGTCTACTAACTTCAGAGGCCATGTGAGCACTCAGTCGCTGCCCTACAACAGGACGAGAAGCTCATCAGATCAAGTGGTTCCCCATAAGGACCGCGCAGGTCGGAAAAGACGCGTTCGGGCAGTCGGTTCTGGTACGCATTAATGAAATCAGGTTCTCTTGCGGACCTGCGGACTATGTGCAGGCCTAAATGTTTCCACGTACCCCCTGTAATGCGCTCACATACCACTAGGGGTACACGTACCCCTGGTTGGAAATCACTGCTCTATAGGGTGTCAGGGCTCAGCCTTAAAGGTTTGGTGTACTGTACATATATATATATATATATATATATATATATATATATATATATATATATATATATATATATATATATATATATATATATATATATATATATATATATATATATATATATATATATATATAGTATTTCATTGTTCTTTAGTGTAATTCAATGCTGCTATCTGTGTAATTTTTATAAAGAAAGAAGCTTTGATGCTTATAATATAAGCTTTTGAAATTTGCCACCTAAAACTTTGAGCTGTCTTCCACTAACGAGAAGCGAAACTCCGCCGGTCGCCTCATACACACATGCCAACCACTGCCCTCAAGCACACACACTCACTGCTCTTGTGTGTCTAACCACAATACCACAAAATAACGGCTAATTTTGCCAAGATTTGCCTAAATGTATTACAAACTTGGCCAATAGTTGCACCTACAGAATTTATTAACTTCATGCAATAAAAAAAATCCTAAAAATAAATAAATTCATAAATAAAGTCATTGCCGGACCTTCAGATCTATAGACAGGGTGTCGAGCTGCTGCACCACAGACCAGTGATAACTACATGTTTCATTTCTATCTGTTTAAACATTAGTCATCACTTCTGTTTCTTTACCTTGACCTTGAAAATATTCTTGAAAGTAAATTAAAATAAAATGTATTTTTTACTAGCAAATGAGGCTCCCATGGCTTGTGGAAAGTCTGCAGAGCAAAACTCACACTTTAGCTTACTACGCTATCAAGCCTAGCCTGTGCATTATCCGGGCACAGGCCTGTCTGTGGGGCGGGCCTAGCCAAGATGGGCTAGCTAGATGCAGTATGCTAATTCACATTGTGACGTCACAACACGGATTTGCACAAATAGAGATTGCATGCAAGAACTTTCAGATAAATCTCTTTTTTTTTAACCCTTGTGCACCCCATTGGGGTCCCGGCGTAGCGAGGCTGGGAGCGTGGGGTCCGGGGGCACCCGGCGTAGCAAGGCTGGGAGCGTGGGGTCCGGGGGCACCCCGGCGTAGCGAGGCTGGGAGCGTGGGGTCCGGGGGCACCCCGGCGTAGCGAGGCTGGGAGCGTGGGGTCCGGGGGCACCCATCTGGGGTCCTGGCGTAGCGAGGCTGGGGTCCGGGGGCAACCCATTGTGGGGGTTCTTATTCTGCGCATGCGCACTGGCTCCATTACGCGTTTGGGGGACTCGCGACCCCCGCGCAACTGGGACAGTAGGTCAGCGCGCATCTGCAGCAGACGTAGGACCCGCACCCGTGGCACACGGTTTTGGTTTTCACGTCCTTGACTCTGGGGCAGAGGCTACACCTGCGTTTGGGTCGCGACAGCGGGTTATCCTCCGGGACGACGGCGGCGGCGACTCGAGCGGTCCTCCTGCCCCCGGTGGGGGTGGAGGCGGAGGCTCTCTGCCTGCTCTCGATCATCGGTCCGACCAAGGCCACGCCCACGCGTTCCAGAAACACGCGCCTCCTGTTGAGTCTGCCCGCCATCCACTCCGGACGCAGCTCCCGCCAGAGCACGAAGGCGTTGTACGCGGCCACGTCCACCATGTTGTGAAAGAGAGCCACGGGCCACCTGCAGGTCCTTCGCCGGCAGCTGTAGGTGGCTACCACTTTGTCCAGGTTGTCCACTCCGCCCTTGGTGCTGTTGTAGTGTAGCACCATCGCGGGCTTCCCTGCGTCCTCTCAAGGAGGTCCCGGAGAGGGCGAGCGCGCGCGCGTGTGTCTCGGGCAGGTGGTCAGGAGCAGCACGTTTTTGTTCTTCTTGGGCACATAGGAGAGCAGCAACGTTTCCGGACCGCCCGAGTCGGGCCGCGCGCGGACCGTGGCCACGGACCCCACGGAGCGGCCTTTCGCGCGGCGCAACTCCCCAGGGATCTCCAGTCTGTTCTTCCTGACGGTGCCCAGCAGCGTGAGGCGCCTGTCGCGAAAGAGGCGGGTGGCAAGATCCTGCGAGGTGAAGAAGTTATCGCAGGTGACGTTGCGCGCGGGAGGCAGTCCCTCCGTGAAATCCATTACCACGCGCGAGGCCAGGTTCTTCTCGGGCGGAGCCCGCCTGTCCGGCTTGCCCGTGTACACTTGCATGTTCCACGCGTAGCTGGACTTGGCGTCGCACGCGACCCATATCTTGATTCCGTACTTGGCCGGTTTGCTGGGTATGTATTGTCTGAAGGGACATCTCCCTTACGCGAGTGAGGGGGGGAAAAAAAGGAATGAGAATCGCAATCGGTGCTCTGCGACGAAAGGAAGCAAGAAAGAAAGAAAGACAAAACCAAAACACCTCTGAACGGAACCAATCGCTCGTCCACGGTGATCTCGGGTCCCGGTAGGTACAGCAGAGGCAAGCGTAGGCGCCACAGGTCCCAGACGCGTCTGATGGGAGCCAGCTTGTTGCCCGGATTCCTCTCTCGCCTGGTCTCGCGGTCGTCGAAGCGAAGCGCGCTCGAGTACGCCCTTGAAGGTCTTCAGGGGCATGGTGGCTCTGAAGACCGACCTGCCGTTCTCGGCGTCCCACAAGCTCTCGCAGGCCTCGCCTCGCGACCTGTACACCCCGGACAGGATCAGCAGGCCGAGGTAGGCGCAAAACTCCACCCGGGACATCGGCTTCCACCCGTCGATGGCAGGCCTGCGCCTGGACGCTTCCAGGTTGGTCATCGGGATCACCGCGTTCTCTATCTCGCTCTGGAAATACAGCAAGAAGCTAGACAGCTTGTCTCGTATGGCCGCGCGCGCCGGCTCCGTTAGGCCGCGCTGGGCTTCTTCTTCATCTTCTTCTACATCGTCTCCTTCTTCTTCTTCTTCTTCTTCACCACCATCATCATCATCTTCTCCTGCTACTACATCGTCTACTTCTTCTTCACCACCACCACCATCATCATCATCATCACCACCACCATCATCATCATCTTCCCCTTCTACTACATCGTCTACTTCTTCTTCACCACCATCATCATCATCATCTTCTTCTTCTTCTTCATCATCTGCTTCAACTTCTTCTTCTTCATCATCTGCTTCATCATCATCATCTTCCTCCTCCTCCTCGTCTTCATCTACATCTTCTTCGTATCCACCGCGGACACGCTCCTCCGCGGCACCGCCGTGCGAAACCAGACTCGACCGAGGCTTTTCGGCCACGTACCTAAACGTGGCCGGGCGAAGGAATCGCACGCGTTGGGGCCGTGGCTCGTAATCGGCCGTCGCGGCGGCGGAGGGGAAGCGGGTCTTCTCCGCCAGCGGAAGACAGCGGGCCATGTCTTGTAGCGGATGGCTAGGAACAGGTGAGTTCCAGCGGGAAAGGGCGCGCGCGTTAATAGCGGTTGTCGTGGCCGCGGGGCAATGCGCGCCGACCGCTCCTGTCGACACGCTCCTGTTCGTCGCTGCGTGGGTTTCCGACACGCATGCGCAGAGAGCCGCTCCCATTTGGGCGCTACTCGGGGTTCCGACGCGCATGCGCAGTGAACCGCTCCTGGGAGGTCGTCCTCCGTTTGCTTGGGCTGGGCTGGGCTTAGTGTGGGAGTGGCTTAGTGTGGGAGTGGGTTCCCCTAACACGCGGCCCGCACAAACAGAGGGGAGCGCCGGGGCGCACGAGGGTTAAATAACCAGGGATCTCAGCCATGAGAGATATGGTGAGGAGCTCATTCATATGGGTTGAGTTGAGCCGCTGCTTCTCTGCATCAACAGGATTCGACTGAGGTTATTCAGTGGTAGTTTGTTTTCTCTGGAGGTTATCAAGCACATCCTATTGGGAGGAGACCTCAGGACAGACCCAGAACTGGCTAGATGAATTATATATCTCCTCCCTCAGGAGGAACTGGATAGTTTCTCCAGGGAGAGGAATGTCTGGCTGTTACTGCCATAACCAAACCTTAGATAAGTGGACGAAAACTGAAATATTTATCACCTCATTAGAACTTCACATCTTGTTTTGCAGTACTGTAATAATATTGTAGTAATGTAATAATACACCCTCAGAATAAAAAGTACTCTATATATTTAGAGTAATTATGGTGTTTACTCTACTAAAATACATGAGATATATTCATCACAGCTAATTTACTTTATACACCTGACCAAAAATGCTTTATGCATAGGACTACAGAGGAAATGAAAAAATCAAATATCAAGAAAAATCAGGAATGCAATCAGCTCCACTGCCAGTTTGGTCATTGTGGAAATCTTAACTTTGCCTCTTCTCAGCAATATTTATGTTAACTCTTTTCTCAGGCTCAAAAGCATGCACATCCACATTTATTTCCTGCAAACACATGAGTCAAACTCGACCCCTCCTCCCTTCTGATTTTGCCAAGGGCTGTTTAAATTCTGCGCCTTCAGGCCTCACAGCACGAGCTGCACAACTTGTGTTGAATCTCAAGTATCTGGTTAGAACAGGTTCAAAATAAACTGCAAAGTAAGCTACTGTGAAACCTATCAACTCTCGTGATGTTGATGGTTCCAGAAAATGTCATGTTGGACTGGAGATGTATGCTAACTGGACCATTTTCTAGCATCACTAAAAAAAAAGTGACTAAACTAAATTAAATCAATTAAAATATTTGTTTTAAATGTACGTAAATGTCCCACCAGGGTTATTATAGTTAACTAAAACTAACAAAAACTAGATTAAAAAAAACATTTTCGTTAACTGAAATAAAAATAAAAAAATAACTGAAACTGAGCGTTAACAAAACTAACTAAAGCTTCCTGAATTAATAGAGAAAATCTGCTTAGTTTTAGTTTTTTATGTCTTTCCGATAATGTTTATTATTATTATTATTATTATTATATATTATTTTGCGGCGCGCGTGCCACAGCAGATGGCTCATCTCATCTGTCAACATCGAGCGTCGTGTCGGAGATCATTTTAGGATCACTTAATATAACTGTGTTTTAGATAAAAGCAGTGTCTTGTAGTATGAGATCAAATATGTGGGACATTTCTTGAGGGGAAAACCCTGCAGACCTGAAAGTGAACTTGAAAAGCTCTCAGAACATGGCTAACCTAGCTTACATGGAGAACACAAAAGAGTTCCCCCCCACCGTCTCCGGATCAGAAGGTAAACCAGGTAAAGTAGCGATTTTAATATGAGTGGCTCAGGTACAATTACGGTCATTAATTCATTGGCGTAGATTTGGCATGGACGGAGGCAATCACTAATATCCAGAAATCACTGAAATATCAATAATTCTAATCAAGGGTGCAGACATAATGCTGCATCTCCAGTAATAAAACGTTCAGCCCAGCAGACCAGGTGCTGCGCTGCTGTGTGTGGAGTCAGCAGACGGACCTGTGTCCAGCAGGTCGGAGAAAGAAAAATACATCCGTAAAAAAACGAATACAACGGTTTAACGCGCTGTGAATCGCAACGCACGGTGACGTAAATTACGTGCGATCATGTTTTAAACATGCTGTGGTGTAAATGAAGTGTGGTGGTGTTTTTTAAATATTTTATCATCAGGAGGCTGTTTTATTAAAGCGGCTCTCTGGAGCATTTTTCTCTGTATCAAAGTTTTCTAAATGTTTTAAATGATATTTCAGGTCTAAACTATGATCTATGGGTTGAGTTCCACAACATCTGTCATTCTGATGAAGACTCTCCTTCCTCCTAGAGACCCCTTTCCATTATTTCTTGCCGCCGACATTTTTTAGCCAATGAAATTCAAATGTCTGCATTCTCTCAACATGCAGGCGCATCGACCAAACCTGTACCAGTAGGGGGCGCTGTCGTACAGGACGCTCCGTGTGTTTCTCTGTTTGCGTCTCAGCCTCACGGCTCATTTCTACTAAAAACCTACCCATTTCCCAGCTAAAGATGGATTTATTTTTATTTTTAAACCTTTCACCTCACAGAATGGCAAGGCTTGACAGGACTATGCGTTTATTTTGGTCAGAAAGTTCATCCAGGGCCGAGTCAAGTTCAGCTTCAGAGTCCAGCAGCAGCTCGGTACTAACAGAGCTAATATCAGAAGCAGCAGGGACAGAGAGGGCTCATCAGACCCTCGTAGTGTTGAAATAAGATTGTGAACTGTGAGTGATTAAACCCTACACATTGAGCTGTAAAGTTCATGCCCACAACGTAAATGCGCCGTGTGCACGCACGCACACGTGACCGGACGCGCGTGTCGAGATGTTTTGAGGAGGAGCCTTTGGACGCTAGATTCAAAAACTGCTTTCTTGATGAAATCCTCCAGAGTGCTGCTTTAAGTCTCAGCCACGACTTTTAAAGACATTTTATCCAATCAGAGCCCTGCAGGGCAGCAGAAGATCTCTGACTGTTTCCTCAATGACAGAAAACACTAAACTTGAGGATTTAAACCTAAGGGACCTGGGGCTGTTACCCATGGATGAGGTCTGGTTCTGGGTCTCTATCCTGGTCAAAACCCCTCTAAAATACTCCTGGAACCAGCTACTGGGACCCAGGACCAAGGGGACCTGGGGCTGATACCGAAGGAGGTCTGGTTCTGGGTCAAACTGACAGGATCAGAACAGGTTTATATGCACCGAGCCAAATCTGCACTTTAAATATTTCCTGTCTCATCGTGCGCTCAACCCCCCAAAAACCTGGTGCATGTCTCATCCTGGTCCTCACTAGGGCTGCACGATTATGACC
>SSNR01000062.1:511557-566310 GCA_006937965.1 Callopanchax toddi | reverse complement strand
TGGAAATATCGTTGACGATCAGGTTCATTTAATTGTGGCCACCAAAATCTTGATCACGATCAAAATTCGATTAATTGTGCAGCCCTAGTTCTCACCAATGTCAAGGGCAAATCTACGCCATTGAATTAATTTTTGTTACTTTTCCATATTCCTTTGATCCTTAACTGGAATGTATGGTAGCTCACCTGTTCAAAATAATACATTTATGATTTTCTGTGATTTTGTTGTACACAACAATTTATTTCACTGTGTATCCGTCTTGTCCCTGATATGTAAGTCATATTACAAAAGACTAAAACTAATACTGAATAAAAGCTAAACTGAAACTAAACGTTTTCAAAAAATAAAAACTAACTAAAACTAGCAAACAGATGGTAAAAACTAATTAAAACTAACTAGAATTAAAAATTTGAAACAAAAACTAAAATAAAATAAAAACTAATGAAAAATGCAAAATTATTATAACCATGTGTCCCACATTTGTAAAGCCCTTTTCTAAGTCATGAACTGTAAATGTAGCCATCTATGTCAAAAGGGAAAAACCATCACTAACCAGAAGAGGGCGTCTCAGATTTAATCTTTCAGTACCTACCAGTCTGCTCTGAACTTAATTCCCAAACAATTACAATCTAATTCACACCTTCCATCTAATCAGAAAAACTCACCAGGATTTCAGTCGAATACAGTGGAGCCAACACCTTCTCAGGAGGCAGCAAGGAGGTGTGTCACAGACAGATGAAGATAAGCACAGTTTATAAGCCTCACTCTTCTTTACTATAGACAGAATTGAAAAAGCTACTCGGGTGAGCAGCGAAACGTCTTCAAAGAACCAAAATTATTTCAGTTGCCTTTATTTAAAACCCTTTTTTGGATGGACTGTAAAGCATTTTTTATCAGTCAGTAAGTCACACACTGATATCAGTAAGCTACATTGTAGCCATAAAAGCAACGTGACCATACAGAGGACCCTCCTACCACCAATGAGGGTGAAGTGTCTTGCCCAAGGACATAACAACAAAGTGATCCAGGCGGTGTAGGAATTGAGCCAACAACCCTCTGGTTGCAAGAAGAATGCTGTACATGCTGAGCCTCTGCTGCCCTATTTTACGCATTGAAGCAACTTCTATTTAAATTGTTTGATGTAATTTTTCTGTTCATTAGTGGAAATCACACCATTGTTATTTTTGGTGCAGGAGTTCACTCACTGCAAGATTATATAGTTGTCAGTTTTGAAGACTGCTAACTCAAATGACAGTGATTACGTTTGTTTACAATTTGTCTGATGATGTCTTTGCCAACAAATATTGTCCAACCACTTAAATCCTGGAACCTTTCTGCCCACCCAACCTAACAAACCCCGAATTAACCCCTAAAAAATGCCCCTTTTGGATTGCTCACAATAGGCTCACTGGCTGTTTGATTGGACTGAAAATCTGTCTGAAAGAGATTATATTTTCCAATCTGTGACCTGCTGAGATAATTAACTTTGGAAAGATGAGAGAGACTGCCCTCATCGTGCACTTGTTGCCTGTGAAGGTGCCATTATGCAATGCATGTGATTAAGATGTAAACGACCCAACGATCAGCTTCCAGTGACTGTGGTGTTTAAACATTGTGCAGAACTGGGTGAAAAATCAAAGAAATAAAATGCAATGAAAAAATGCAGCTGAAAACAAGCATAGGACTTAAAGCAACCATTCATGACATTTAACCAGTGGTTCATTGTTTTGATAATGATGTAGTCATATTATTTAGATAGAGTGTCACTGTTGGCACATTGTTCAGTCTGGTGTTGTCCAATCTATCAAATCTTTAAAATAGACGTTTACACGCTGGCTCATGAGGATTTACTACAGATGCATTTGAAGAAAATAACCCAGACGCAGTGGGAGCAGAGTGTGGAATTTAAACCGCCTGTCCGTATAGTAGCAGTGGGTGTTCCGATTGCATTTGTTTCATGTTGTGTCTCATGGATGATGTACCATGGTCTGAACTTTCCTCTTCTTGTTTTTCCCACCCTGGCAGTATTAGCTCTCGTTGCTAGAAAATGTCTTCAACCATTGGAGCAAAATGAACAGATACAAAACTGCCATGTTTTGGTCTAATTTTAAATATTTCCTATCTGACAGGAGCACCATCCTATCTCTATTAAGTTCTCCTTTGTTTGTCATGCTTAGAATATCATAAAATATATTGTTGCATTTGAGAAGTGTGTGGCTGAGGTATCCAGCTTCTAGAGGTCAATCTCTCGCTCTAAGCTGATATCCACCAGGATAACTTTTTGGAGGTTCAGTTTTTGTGCAGCTTTTTTATGTGTCCAAATACTTTTTCCACCATAATTTGCAAATAAAATCTTTAAAAATCAGACAATGTGATTTTCTGGATTTTTTTTCATTTGTCTTTCATAGTTGAGGTTTACCTATGATGAAAATTACAGGTCTCTCTCACTATTTTAAGTGCGGGAACTTGCACAATTGGTGGCTGACTAAATACTTTTTTGCCCCACTGTATACAATATTTTTTATTGCTATGTGCCTGCCTGTCATTCAATCCATGTACCAAATTCACTTTTATACTTTATTATCGTTTTGTGTATTTTTCATCTCTCACTACCTCACAAACTGCTGTAAAGAAATCAATAAAAAAGTAATGGATCAAATGCAGACAAGACATTTCTCTACATTGTACTGCTGTATACCTATCTTAAGACTGGTTCACAAGGTGTGATTCTTTGGCTGTTGTAAAGAGCTTCTACTTTACTAATTTATTACATGCCACACTGTACAACTCATAGCCATGTAAAGTAAAACCTACTGAATATAATAACGTTTGTTATGTTTTATTAACCTTCATTTTACCAGGAATAGTCCCATGGAGATTCAGAATCTCTTTTTCAAGGGAGTCCTGGATTACAGGGCATGATGTGATCTGTGGGGAAAACCAGAGTACCAGAGGAAACACATGCATGCATAAGGAGAACATGCTATCTCCACACAGAAAGGCCACAGACAGGATTTGAACCTGTGATCTTCTTGCTGTGAGGCAACTGCGCTAACAACTGCGCCACCATGCAGCCCATGCTTATTCAAACATTAGGTGCTGCAGCGCCGCAGAGTTGTGGCACAGTTATGTGACAGAAATAATAGAACAAGGAATGCAAAACTAGTTCTTGCTTTCATCCTGTTATAGTTAGATTCTGATTCTAATGTTGCCAGAGTTAGATTAATTCAGATTCTTTGTTATTCCATGTCTGCTTTTGTGTGCTCTCCATTTTGTATTAAACTGCCTGGGATCATCGCTCCCATGCCACTTTCAGGGTGGACTCCTATTGGTTCAAAGACTGTGGGCCAGACCTCATCCAATGTCAAAATATGATCTTATAAATGGGCTACTGGAAGAATGGTCAAAAATGCATATAAATCTGTCCATCCATCTTCATATTAACCCATCCATCATTCATCCATCTGAATATTAATCCATCCATCATCCATCCATCCATTCATTCATCCATACATCTATCTGTATATAGATATCATCTGAGAAATATTTCCAAACTGAGAAAGTTGGTGTCAAAACCTGAACTGGAAATGGTTCTTCATGCTTTTATCTCCTCCCGTCTAGATTACTGTAACACACTTTTCACATGTTTGAACCAAAAAGCCCTTTATGGCCTTCAGCTGGTCCAGAACTCTGCAGCGAGGCTCGTCACTGGAGCAAACAGAAAAGATCACATCACTCCTATTCTGAAGTCTCTGCACTGGTTACCTGTTAAATGTAGAGTTCATTTTAAAATCCTGACTCTAACGTTCAGGGCCCTACATGGTCAAGCTCCTCTTTATGTTACTGAACTGATAAAGCCGTACGCTCCAACCCGAGCTCTCAGGTCCACAGACCAGAATCTCCTAACAGTTCCAAGGACCAGATTTAAAAGTGGTGAAAAGGAGGTGATCGCTCCTTCCAGTCTGTTGCACCGCGACTTTGGAATGAACTTCCTTTAGTTTTACGCTGTATAGACAGTCTGGACTCCTTTATTTTGTTTTCTGTGAAGCACTTTGTGATTTTCTCTGTGAAAGGTGCTATATAAATAAACTTTACTTACTTACTTACTTACTGTATATTAATCCATCAAATCTGTATACAGTATATTTAAATCTATATCTCTCTGTGCACAAGCTCCCTATTCATTAATTCGACTCCTACCTCCACCTGTCTGCTTCGATCTCCTCCACCTGTGTGCTCCTCCTCCTGCAGCTTCCTGCTGCACAACAAGCACTGTCCTATGCTCGGTGCGTGAGATAACAAACTCTCCAACTTCTGATTGGAAGAATCCTGTCAGTTAGTCTGTTAGAGTGACTCTTTATCATGAAACTTCTTTTACGTTCGCTGAAATTCCTGAGCGCTCATATGTTTAACAGGCTTTTAGTTGCCTGCAACTCGGGTCACGTGCTCTTCCTCTGGACCGAGTTCAGAATTTCAGTCCGGACAAAACGAGACTTGCTGGACTGGCTGCAGGTTCACTGCTCTGTCTGAATACAGGGAGTGAAACATTTGGCGCTGAGTGACATTTCTCGTCACCCACCACTTCATTCCGGGTTAAAAATTCACTGTAACGCTTGTACCGAGTAAAATATTACCATTTTTTTCTGTAATGCCTTACATGACCACGTTACAGCAGAAAGCTATGCATTACAGTAATTAGTTACTTTGTAATGCATTACTCCCAACTCTGCTGGTGATCAGCTA
Organism: Callopanchax toddi; assembly: GCA_006937965.1. Classification (NCBI taxonomy): domain Eukaryota; kingdom Metazoa; phylum Chordata; class Actinopteri; order Cyprinodontiformes; family Nothobranchiidae; genus Callopanchax; species Callopanchax toddi. The sequence continues at coordinate 561,567 of SSNR01000062.1, read as the reverse complement.
CATTGTAGCCACAGCTGCTCTGGCGCTCACTGACAGAAGTGGAGATGCCTTGCTCCGACACCCGCCAGTAGGCAAGGTGTGTGAAGTGTCTTGCCCAAAGACACAACAACAAAGTAACCCATGGAGCTGGGATCAAAGACTGGTCACTCTACCTACTGAGCTACACACCAACCCACTTACGTTATATTAGATGATCAAATACTTATACTACAAGATAGTGTAGGGCATATGGAACATGAAAACTGAATTCAAGTAAAGTCAAACATAATATTTAGTGTTAAATAGTGTTAAAGTGTCATCAGGACTGTTTCCAAAAGCAGGGATATGCAGATAAGTAATTTCACCTGCTCCCATTTACTGCTGCTGTTTTCTCACTTGTTAAGCAAAAATAAATCTTATCAGCATGAAATATGAAAACTCATCTAAATTATACATCATTTTATATCATACACAATGCAAGTGCTACTCATGTATCACTTTGTGTCACTGTGACTGCTATGTTTGAATATAAATCAGTGTCATTGTGAGAAACATTAATGTAAAAGTGATCCTTATCTAAATGATAGACATGAAGCCAGCAGTGATAGGAATTCCATGCCAATTAAGAGCTTGCTGTAGCTGGTTGATCATCATTCCTTCAAAATAATAGCACACTAGATATACATCTAGAATCTCAAAAAAGCTGTTAGACTGAAGAAGAAGAAATGTCACAGCTGCACAAATAAAGAACTCAAACAAAGACAGATGGGCAGAGGTAAGTAGACAAGAAACAACAGAAGTTTTTAAAGACGCTTGATGGATCAAAGAGCAGATGAAAATTTAAGATCATAAATCCTGAAGGAAGTGATGTCTAATAAATGAATTATTAAGTGAGACTGGTGCTTATCGATGATTGTGTTACACCTGAGCGAGGCAGTTGGAAGTCAAAACAGCTGAGAAGTTTTTTGAGTTCAGAAGGTGAAATACTGAGCTGCAGTTCACCTGTTCAACTCACATTCACAGAAAACCTTTATAGCATATTCAAAGTGTCTGCAGTGAAAGGCTGAGGGGTCATATGTTATGAAACTTTAAGGATTCCGATTTAATCTTAAATATGAGATCAGTCATAATGAATCTATTTTAACAGCACTCAGCTCCTGATGTCTATTGTTAACAAACTCTCTCTGGTTTTATATCAGCTGTACTGTAAAACATTCTAATGAAATGTGCATATACATATATGTATACTGTGTGTGTGTGTGTGTGTGTGTGTGTGTGTGTGTGTGTGTGTGTGTGTGTGTGTGTGTGTGTGTGTGTGTGTGTGTGTGTGTGTGTGTGTGTGTGTGTGTGTGTGTGTGTAAATGAAAAAGTTCTCCATCACCTGTGAGACTTGTTATTAGATATGAATGATCCTTACTGACCCTACCACAGACATTTGGAGTTCAGATTTTGGCTGATGCACTATTATATACTATGCAATATGATGATTTATACTATACATTTTAAGGTAAAAAGAGCTTTCTCTATAGACTTTTATCTATTATTTTTATGTTTTTCTTTGCGAAAGTGGAAAAAGAAATACCGGTGCATGGCTCTTTCCCCGTTTTGAAAAGGAACAATAACAACCAGGTTGTTTTACTTCAGTGTAGAGCGACTAATGCATCAAGCAATTCATTGATTTTAGAAATGCAATACTGATGTGGGTAGCCTACTCTCCTGGGGGCCAATCCTGGGCTGCGTAGGATCACCGCCACTTGGTCCTGCAGTGGTTGTGCCTTGAAGGGGCTGCATGCCTCCCAGTCCTTGCTGTCTGAATGGTTTTGGAGGGAAGCTCTGGGCTCAAGTTCAACCTGCCGGGGGGTTGCCAACAGTGGCGACCCGTCCATAGGGGGTGCTCGGACGACGCCCCACCTGTCCCAAGAGGAAGAAGAAGAGGAATAGGGATCACAAAATAAATAAACAAGCCATTCATTATATATACAATAAGTGCTTTGTATAATCTACATTTAGGTGTAGTTTAGAAAGGTTTTCTTACTATTTTTTACTGGACCGATAGGTCGTGTTTCTTTGGGTTCTACTGCGCATGTCTGGACAAGACGCCGTCCCAACATAGCGCATTGTTTTCTGCTCCTGACGCATGCGCACTGGCAATTTTTTCCTGCTGCATGCGCACTGAGTGCAAAAAATAGGAGATCGCTCGGGACGCAGGTCTTCAGCGTCCCTGTGTGACATGCGCACAACGGCAGGAGGCCAGAGTGTTGCTCAGACCAGAACCGGAAGTTCTTGCTTTCTTTTTAATGGAGGGTAGAAAATGGATATTTATTCAAAGAATCCTTCTTGCCCACTTGTGAGAACAAGCCGAATGATTCAATTTGTCCTGATTTAAATCAACTCAATGGTGAGTGACTTCGTTTGCTTTTTTTCTCTTAATGACTATGTGTCTGTCACGGATTTTCCCATTCAAAAACCCCATAGGCGGAGCTAGCCACGGCTAGCAGTGCTAAGTCCTGATGAGTGAATTTATACCTTAAATAGCGACATGTGTTTGTTGAGGTGTCTGCCGAATGTTAGAGAAATACAGATACTGCTGATTGAATATGCTGGTTTATGTAGTTTAGCCCATTTTTCATGAGTTTTCTCTACTTTTCATTAAATTATTATGGCGTTTTAAGGAAGTTTGGTCTGACTGGGTTTGATGGGACATATCAGTGGATTTGACTATTTTGTTGTTAATTCACTTCATTAGTTGAGCTGATTGTCATGACTTGCTTGGTTAGTGGTTGTTGTCTGAATTGTAACATTAATTATCTGACTGTATTAGTTAGAGATGAATTTATTTGTTTGTGGTGTCAGTAGAAAGCTAATTGTGAATATTAAGTAATGTTTGACTTTGCCAGGTTGTTTTTTCCTTGAAACTCTTACAACTTCTGTTGTGACCACATTGTGGTCGTTTTTATTTTTATTCGTATCTAATTATATTGATATTATTCTAAGGTCTCCTTATTGTCAGGGCCTGGGGGGTGTTGGACCCAAAAACTCAGCCAACGCACAGAATGAAGCAAGTAACGTTTATTAGAGAGGGTTGTGCTGCTCCAGGTGTCAGGCCACAGGGATGTTGTTGGGCTGCTGATAATCTCCGGTTGAGCAGCACTGGAATGAGAGAATAGATGTTTAGAGATCTCTCACCGTGGGGGGGAGGACAGAGGAGGTGTGGTCATGTGAACGGTCCAGGTGGGTACACGTGGGGTCAGAGAGCAGGGAGGCACCAAGGTCCAGCAGGCAGAGAGGAGTCAGAGATCAGGCAAGGGTCTAGAACCAGGAGATCCAGATCTATGGGGTAAGCAGGCAGGAGCAGGCAAAGGGCTGAGTCCTGAGAGCAAAAACAGGGTAAAAAATGTTTAAAGAGCTTGACTTTGGCTTGATAAGGCTGAAGTATCGTCTGCAAGAGCATCAGATAATCTGGCACAGAGCTGTGGCTGGAGGGAGCTTATATCCTGGGGAGCACAGGTGGAGATGATTAGACAGGCAATCATGAGCAGAGAGGCAACAGGTGAGCATGGTTAGGTGGTGTGCAGCAATGCAGAGAGGCAGGATCATGACACTTATGAGGACTTTATGATTTCTTTACTGTTTGATGTGCAGATTTAGACCTAACAGCACCACATTTCTAGAGAACTGGTGGTAGGGGTTTTTACCAGCAAAAAATTCAATCAGATGAAAATATCATTCCCTGCCCTAGTGGTGATATGTGATTTTTTTGCACATCTGAAAACTGACTAGCAAAAATGCGCCCCACCCAAAAAAAATTTCACCAGCCGCCACTGGCTGCCAGATCAGGCTCGGTCTCCCTTTGGGGTCCTTTGATGGGGTGTTGGGATGGGCCCAAGCAGGGGCGTCAGACTGGGGCTGGGAAAGGGTATTGTGTACCCAGGGCCCACTCCAGGGAGGGGCCATCAAAAGCTTGAAATGATAACAAAAATTTAAGTGTTTATTTATTTATTAAATTTATCATAATGAAATTGACCTAGCTGGCTGGATGAAGTTGTTGAGAAATTTAAAGCTGCACTCAGCAGCATTGTAAACAAACTAGGTATCACTAGCTCTTTTACAGAAACACATCTCAGAGCTCTCACCCCTCCCGTTGGGTATAATCCATAGACCAGCCTTCTCGCGGACATGGGACCCTGCTTTGACACGGTAACAATGCAGAGTCTGACTCCAGCCATAAATACGTTCCCCCAGGTTTTTCCTCTTTTTACCTCCAAACGTTTTTAGTTTTCTGCTAGTTGAAAATGTGTTTTTTTGGGGGGACTCCAGTATTTTTTCCTAAAATGGAAAAGCGCTAACAGCCAGCTGTTTCTGTCCTCCTTGTACTTTCAAGATGTTTTGCTGAAAAATGTGCCCGGGTGGATTAATGGTGGATCCAAGCAGTGTGGAAGTTTGGCAGACAGACAGCCGGATTGTCCAAGCCTATTGTTCGTTCCGAACAATAGGATTGGCTGAAGTTTTTAGAGAACTGCAGGACAACCACTTTGTTGATTTCTTTTGTTTTTTTTCATCTCCACAATATATTTATAGCTATACTATGTTAGAACGTTGTTAAGAGACATGAAAAAAAAAACGTTAAAAGCTACATTGTTTACCAAATGAATGAGTGCACCTTTAATTTTACTTTAACATAAATTACTTATTTTCTCTGAGACCCACCACCCCTCTAAAAATGTGAATAATGGTTCAGTCCACCCTGCACCGGTGGATTCAATGGAGCGTTCAGAAGCGATTAGAGAGTCGGTTTTCTGACACCGGGAGGCAGGATGGAGAAAAGTCCTGTCTTTATCTAATAAGAGAAATCTGACTGCAAAAAAGAAAAGATAAAAGGAGACGGAGAGAAAACAGAGAGGAAGGAGCTGCTCCTCATTTCTTCTGAAGGAGGAAGTGAAGCAGCTCAGCTGAGCATGAGCTGAAATCAGCAGCAGGTCTCAGAAAGAAAACAATATTACAACTGATTTGGACGACAATAATGAATTATTATTGTTATAAATTCATCAGCACCAAAGTTATTTCCATCATTAAATGTCACGAAATCCGCGGTAAAAACAAACCAACATTCTGATGATATTTAAATAATTTCAACAATCAGGAATTATTTAGTATCAATGGATTCATTAAAATGTCAGGATTGTAAAGATCCTGATGTCATCACTTTATCTGATTATCTGAATGAACAAGACCTCAAAGACTGTCATGTCAGACAGCAGTAGATCAGCCCCATCACTCTGGAACTCACTCCTGGCTGACCTTAAAAACATCACATCTCTCCCACTCTTTAAAACCAGGCTGAAAACTCCTCTGTTTAAATTAGGATACTCACTGTAACTGGGATTCATGGAGGACTTTTCACTGGTTCTGTTTTAAGTTGATGGTTTTGTTGTTTTACTGTGTGCTTTTATACTGTTATTTTTAACTTGTTACATTTATTGTGTTTTATAGTGATTCTGAGTGCTTTTATGCTATTGTTTTTAACTTGTTACTTTTATTATGTTTTATTGTGAATTTGTATTGTACGGTGTCCTTGGGTGTCAGAAAGGCGCCAAAAATAAAAAGTATTATTATTATTATGTTAAATAATCTGATATCATTTAATCTGATTATTATATAACAAAATATTAGTTATTCAGATTGAATGTCTATTAAAAACTATTTGAATTAGAAAAAGTTATATCCACCAGTCCAAGTTCCTCTTGGACTGGTGGGGCGGCGCCCTAGCGCCCCCTATGGACGGGCCACCACTGCTAATGAAGTGAAGTGTATTCAGCAGGATGGTAAGCACGTCGGTCTGCTGGGCTGTACATATTATGGGGAATGGGGATACAGCGCTACTTCTGCATCCTTGGATCGAATTATTGGTGGGGACAATTCAGTGATAGCTGGTTATTGGTGGAGACACATCGCCTCCGTTCATGCCAAATCTACGTCCATGGTCTGGACACAGGGGGTCCCACTAGTAAGATTTGAACCTAGGGCCCAGAATTTGGTGTTACGCCCCAGGGCCCAAGGGTCCAGGCATGGCTCTGCCATACATTGAAGGTGAAGATGATAGGCTGGGCTTGGGGGCTCATGGCTCTGCGTCCCCCCGTGGGACGCACTCTGGCTGGGGCCCCTTTACTCTCTTGCTGGTTTCTCTTTCCCCTGAGAAATTGATCTTCTCGACTCGCAGGATGTTGTTCATCTTCAGGGTATTTGGTATGCAGGACCCCCTCATTCTGTGCAGTCAGGGCTGGGGTGGCAGAGGGGCAGCCCCTCCCTCTTCTTACACCTCAGTCAATTTACTCCAGGTGACAGCCATTTTCAGTTGGTGTATTAGCCTTTATAATTTAATTATTAACAGAAAAACTAACTTTTAGAAAACAGATTTTTATCCAACCATCCCCTACACACATATTGTCCCCTCCCTCTTTTTGCAATCATGCATCCCTTCTACCAGTAGTTTGTGCCAGTTATCATTCATGCATTAAGTCAAAGCACCCTTGAATGAGACAATGAAGCTCCTTCATGCAAATGATGATAGTGCTTTGATGAGTCATTATTTTTGCATGTTTAGATGTCAGCACCTTCTGCATTTACAATGCACCTCATACTGCGTCGCACTCTCTAACCCTGTTTGCATTAATCAATGAAGAAACAGGGGAGCAGCAGGTGTGTTGCATCTCACTGCAGGGATGGTGTGGTAAATCTGAGTGTGTACTTAATTGTGTTTTTGCATATGTACATATATATTATGCTATTTGCATGTGTATAAATAAAAAAAAATTAATGCTATAGCTGTAGTTCCATCACTCCCGCTCCATGTGTCCTGCTTAGTATCTGGATCACTCAAACAATCCAGGATTTAGACTTAATGCTCTGATGTGTTAAAATGGAAGTCCTTTATTCATCTGCCATAATCAGCAATCCAGTTGCTGAGATGCAGCAAGGCGATAACCGGTAGCCAAGCTCCTCTGCTTGATCGCAGCCAAATGGGCTGAGCCTGCTGGCAGCCACACTGCACACAGATAATATTCTTGTTGTGTACACATTCCCTCTGTGGAAAGATAAATGTGAGCGCATGTGTTATAGTTGCAGTAATTATTCACTGGATATTTTTACTTCTCTGGCAATAATCATTTTATCCCTCAGGATTTGGTGTTTTTCTTACAGCAGGCACGTATGTCCACAGAATGACGAGTGAGCGCGAACACACAATGAGTCATCCTCGCCTGCAAAGCCACACAAGTCGATGCCTGCCTACTTCTATTGACCAATTACTCACTGGGTCATCGCTGTGTGAGCAGGCCAACTGAGTTGTCAGCAGTGCCACTGAGCAGGCTGTGCTGTGGTGGAATCAAACGGGGGAGAGGGACCAGTGGAGGGTTGGGGTGGTCCTCTTCCATTGTGTCAGGCTGACACACCAGTGGATATCACAGCAGCAAGGCAGCGAACACCAGCTCTCTAGTCTGTGTTTGGCGGCGGCGGCAGGTCACCTCCAGGACCTTGAGAAAATAAGGGAGTCAGAATCCATTTGTTTTCTGTCTTTGTTCCCCAGGGAATCAAAGGGGAAGACATTTCCAGCCGTCCTGCCTGACTGGGTCTGACTCACTTAAGAGCTCCGTTTTCGCCTCACTCCCTCGAGCTTTGTTCACACATCCAGGAGACATGGCATGTGGGACAGTTGTGGCCTAGCTTGCCAGAACAGCACGAGAAGTGGGGAGTAGAAGAGGCAGTACTGGCCGGTGGGAAGGCAGCTGTGAGGACAAACGGCACTGTGGAGTAAGGAGAAGGGAGCTTTAGAAAAGGCCAGAGTCACAGAACAGGCTTCTCTCTCTTTCAGCAGCGAGAAAAAACGGTCTGTGTGGCACTGCTGTGGAAGTGTCTGCAGCTACATATTTATTATCACTGTAGATTTAGTTAGGACTTGAGTAACCTGTTATAAAGTCACTACTCAGACTCATTTGTTGTTGTGCCAAGTGTCACACAACATTCATTTAGCTATTTAAGGATTACTTTTTGAAATATCTGTTTACCATTAAAATTCTACTATTTTGAACTTGTGAGTAACAAAAACATTATATGCTACTGGATCTAACTGTAACATAGATAGGGCCAAATGATGCCAAAGTCTCAGTTGATACGGGCTGTACTTAAAACAGCTACAGAAAGCTTAAAATACAATATATTTATAGCTATACTATGTTGCAACATTGTTAAGTGGCATGACAAATAAAAACGTTTTAAGCTCATTTGTTTTGCAAATAGCCTATATCACCTTTAACGGTGGATCAGTATGTAACTTAAAATCCTTTGATGTGGTTTCTCTCCTCCCAGAGCTGATTGGCTGCTGAGATGTAAACAGGCCAGGAGGACTTCTCCTACAGACCTCTACCTGCCTCATATCTTCTCGTTAATAATGTTTTGTGAATAGTTATTTGAGTTTAGAAGTTATAGACATTTGAGCTTTTCAGGTTTTGGTTGTAGGGTTAATTTCTGGATTTTAAGACATCACAAGAGAAACCTGAACCTAACAGTCAACTCCCTGGCTGGTTTGAGACCCTCTGTTTGTTTCACTCACAGGGACTATACCAAACCTTAGTGAACACATGAACTTTATGGGTTTGGACTGTCAACCTTTATTTTTTGTTTGTAATACTTTCATTGCAGTTATTTTACAATTCTATATGAACACAATAATAACTATTATTACATACTACAATTCTGTCTGTTTGATAACACCAACAAAACTTATATGTAAATGACTCAGATATGATTATTATATTCACTAACATGTGGCCATCTTGGATTGTGCTAACTCCAAAAAGTAATCAGTTGCAGAAGAACATCCAATGGTTTCCGTCGAATCTCATCAAAATCTGTTCAGTGGTGCATGAGGTATAAGAAATACACACAGGCAAAAACATTATCATCTGCCTTTTGACAGTGGGCCATAACTATACTAAACTAAATGGCAGCTCAGTGCAGCAGTTTGCCCACATTTCACTGAGGTTTCTACATGCATTTAAAGGACAATCTACCCAGTATTGCCAGAGCTAAATGCGTATGATTCTTAAAGACCTGCACCTTTAGTGTGAAATATTTAGCGTCTCCTGAGAGCCGGTGGTATTTACATCCCTGGAGAAAAGATAAAAGTAGAGAAGGAATCTGCTGCAGTTTTACATTCAGAAAAAAAAGGCAGCCATGTCATCTCATGGTCTCCTTCAGTCGCTGCTTCAGTGAGTGTCTGACATTGTTTTTAAATGTCTTACAAAACAGTCAGCAAAGTGTAAAATCCTGTTGCAGCTGTTTTACATTTGGAAAAACCTTGAGATTATAAAGCATATAATCAGTGCTTCACATCCAGAGGCCACTAAACAGAACCCTTAACTCTGTAAATGAGACCTGTCCTCATCGTGGTCTGGACACACACTCTGCCCAGGTCAGCAGCGGGTCTGATGACAAAGAGGGGTCCCGAGCTCTCCTTGGTCTGAGCAAAAATCAAAGGATCTGCTTTTGATACTCCTCCTGATAGTGAGGTGTTGTCCCTGCAGCTTTAAGGAGTGTGTTTGTTTTTCAAGGGGTTGTTCTGTCATTTTGTAGTTCTGTTTCAGGTTTTTAGAACTATTCTCACCACTGACATCACTCAAAGCAAGCAGAGTCTGTGGAAACAGGAAGTAGTTCTCTGATCAGAGCAATACTTATGGCTAGTCAGGTCAGGAGTGGATCGATGACAATTTATCTGCAAAACCAGCAATAAAAAACAGTATTTTAATCATCGCTTGCTCAAAGAAGTCATACTACTGCATTAGAATGCTACATCATCTGTTTGTAAACCTTTGCCATTTTGCATGAGACCATTTGTTTAGTTTGTTTTCATGCTTCTGCAGCAACACCGACAGCAGCATAGTAATTCAGATGTTATTTGGTTGAAAAACACAAACAAAAGTTTCATGTCATTATTGGTCAGAGTTTCAAAAAGCCTTTAGAAATAAAGAAATAAAGAGTACAACATTCAGCAGCATGTTTCTGACAGTAAATTTAGACATTAAATGGCAAAAGATTATTTAAATAAATTCTCATTTTAAAAAATTCTTCATTAGTTCATTTTAATTACAGTCCTTAAAAATAAAAGAAATCTACCTCTCTAAAAGCCTTGAATGAGATTTGAACTAAAGCTCTTGTTTTCAGTCAGGAGATGGAGCAGACGCCCACACCATGAAAACAATTAGTCTTGAAGTTCAAAAAATCCATTTATTCATCCATGCATTCATCATGGTCAGCAGCCACCAGGAATGCATGAATGCTAGCAGGAGTCTTTTTGTTTTCAAAAAAATCAAAACCACCACAAAGTCCTGTTTGTCTCGTTCTCAACTATCTCTTGATAATTGTTGACTCAGATGTGATTTATCTGATTAGTAGATTTTAAAAGCTCCAGCTACTAGAGGCAGAGACATTTCTTTATATATGTAAAAAAGGAAAGTGTTTGTTGTGTCCTGTGTCAAATGAGATGTCCACAAAAACCAGCTTTGCAGCTTTAGGTTCATCACTGCCCGGACCAAGAAAAACACTTGTGAAATAAACTGTGGTGGAAGTTTGTTGTAGGCTGCATGCTACGGGTGGCTGTCGTCGTCTGAGGATTTTCAGTCTGTCCTGCGGCTGTTCAGCACCCTGGACAGCGGCACGCTGACATGCCGCTCAGCTGCAGCAATCACGCAGCTGATGCAGGTTTTGTTTGATCAGGGTTTGTCCTCAGAGGATAAAAGGAGGAAGCGATCAGTACCGAGGGGGACTCAGAGCGGTACTGATGTCCCCCAACTAGGCTGTGGAGTCACAGAGAGAGAGAGAGAGCGGTATAAAAGTAAACATAGTGTTCATTACATTTAGTGCAGGAGTCTGCAGCTCGGTTAAAAGAGCCTTTTTGTTTGGTGCGTCGTTTTTTTTCCTAGTTATTATCCTCCTTAGTCGAACGTCTTTAGTTAAATGGATAATCTTTAGTTTAATATAGAACTTAGTTTATTATAATTCTTAGTTTGTTATAATAGTTCTTTAGTTTAGTTTAATGTAATAATCCTTAGTTTAATATAGAGTATTTAGTTAATAAAGATAGTGATTTATATAGTTTATCCTGGGTCGTAGAATTATTCTCCCCAGCGTTTTGTGTTTGTTTATCCTCCCTTTTTAGTTGAAAAGTGTTTTATTTTGTAACAAATAACTTCTTTCGTTTCAGCAGTGCCTCTTCCTGCTTGTTTTGAGGGAGTGAATAATAAAACGTTTTTGGCGAAATCGTACACCTCGTCTCTGGAGCACTTTTTGTTAGATCCCTTTGTTAAAAAGTCCTAGACATAAAAATGGGTCGTAACAGTGGAGCAGTTGGTAGCACAGTTGCCTTGTATGTATACACACACACACACACACACACNNNNTATATATATATATATATATATATACAGTATAGATATAGATATGTAGATATATATACTGTATTTAGTAAGCAGGATACAATTTTTGCATCACTATAAAATAATGTGTCAGGGAGAAAGAGATGTATGACAGCCTGTTAGAGCCACACTGAAGAAAAAACATCCAGGTTTCAGTCGAAACATTGACCAGAACCAGAATAAAGTTGAAACTCATTAAAATAGTGAAATCTTTTCAGATGAAAGTCAAAATACTGTCTCTAGAAAACTCAACCTGTGAGGCTGAACTTTCTGAGGATCAGCGATGTCTCTGATTGGCTGAACAGTCACTTCTCTATTAGAAGTCAATTAACAAAAGCAAAATAATGGACCCATCAGTAAACATTTATTATAGAATTTTGTTCACATTTTCTCCTCCATTTTCCATCTTCACGAAAGATTTTTGTTTCACAATACATTTCAAACAGATTTCCAAAAATAGTTCATGATCTTTTATGCAAATAAAAACAAAGATAATTGATGTCCATTATGCTGGCAAATAGGCCTTTTATCAATATAGACTTTAGCTAAGACTGACTTTATCTTTTTTTTATTTCATTGGAAAAATATGTGTCTGGACATGAGGGCCCACTATAAGATTTGTACCTAGGGCCCAGAATTTGGTGCTACACCCCTATTGATGGCATTAATACAGGATCAGCTCCATGTAAATGAAAATAACACATTGTAAACTCGACAAAAGAAATTGTAAAAGAAAACGAAACTATAAACCTAAAACTGCAAGCAAGGAAGACAATTACATAAACAAAAACAGATTTTAAAATAAAATAAAAACTTAAACTTGCAACCTAAGCAGCATCCATGTCATCATCTATGCTTTGTTTAAATCTGTACGTGGTACTGGAGAATAGCATGATCCTGCCTTTGCTAAAATAGCTAAACAAGCGCTGGGATGGCTCAAAGATCCCAGCATTTGTTTATCTAGCTCAGCTGAGGCAGGATCATGCTATTCTCCAGCGCCAACAACAGAAGTGCTTCTCGGGCAGAAATTATGTCAAACATAACCTCTGTCACCCAGCTGTCAATCATTTCCTAAGTAGCCTCTAAGCCCGCCCCCACAAAACATCAGAGTGAAAATGGAAAGGCTGCAGTGTAACTGAGGAATGAGAGTGAAGGAGGAGAGAAACTATCAAATAATCTGAAAATACATAATAGCAGTTTGAACGAATAAAGAATCAATTCATGCATGAATGCTGCTCAGCTTTCAAGTTTCAGGAATTTTTTTAAAGTTTAAATTCTTGTTTCCGCTTATGGAATTGTTTACTTTGTTTGCAGTATTAGGTTTAAAGGTTTACAATTTATTTTTCGAATTTCCATTTTTTTCTAGTTTACAAAGTGTTATTTAGATTTACATAGAGCTAATTCTGTATTGATGCAATAAAGAAACTAAAATATTCATAGAGGCAAAACTTTATCGACAAGTTTCATTTAATATATTCAACGTTTCATTCCATATATTCAGACTTTATGTAATATAAATACATTAAATTCCAGAACGGCATGCCAAGTGAAAGTCATGCCATAATACACGCACACACACACACACACACACACACACACACACACACACACACACACACACACACACACACACAGTTATAGTATCTGTTATAGAGATTCAATAGTTTCTAACTTTACCATACAAATACAATGTTTGAATATCAATGCAATAATTTATCACAATATTTATAATGATATTATATATATATATATATATATATATATACATATATATATTTTTTTTTAATTGTTTTAGTTATTCACATTTTTCTAATCGTTAAAATTAAAATTATATTGCATCACACATTTATGAATTAAATTTAAGAAATATTTATTTGTTTTAGTTTCAAAAGTAGGAACAGGTCATTTTGAAGAGTTTTTTTTATTATTATTATTAATCTGGAGTTACTTTATTGATAATTGCTAAAAACAGGTCCAGCTCAGAATATGATTTGAAGAAATATGACTTTAGTGTATTTTTACTTTTCAGTTATTTAAGGAAGATGAAGTTTGTCATTTTATTTAGAAATATTTGATCCTGGGAGTAAAATTTTTCTACGTTTTTGAACTCAAACAATGATGCATATTAAAAAAAGGATTTAAAAAATAAAAACAATATAAATAAATCTTTGTGACAAATACAGTGGGTTGACCTGAAGACACTATTTAGTTTAAAACATTACAGATTACAGTATTTCCTTCTTGTTTGTTTGTCAGTGTTTGCAGTTTGATTTATGCCAGCAAGTTGAAATATCTTGTCTTCCAGACCTAATTTCAGTTAGCATTGTGGCTAATGCAATGCTCTACTGGGAGTTTCAGTGTTCATAGTGTTGCATTACCCCCCCCCCCCCAGGCTACCACTTCACTCCATATTCACCTGCTCCAAATAGGGATTTTGCTTGAGGGTGAATAGATGCCTTGTGTGATATTTTTATGAACTTTATGATAGGGATTAGTGAGAGCAACACATATTGTTCTCTGTGATGGTATCAGACACACATTTGTGTGCCGTAAATTTCACAGGAAGTTCCATGCTGTTGGTTCTTCTGTCATGCTAATATTTTTGCACATTCCCTATTTCAGTTTGTGAGTAAACAATAAATGAATGTGTAGAAGTGGAGTGCTGCATGAGGAGAATTTGGGGTTTGAAATATAATGCAGTGACCTGGATCCCTCTGAGCTATCTTTAGGAATGTGTTTCTGACACTTCTGTGTACTTGGATCGCGGCAGGTGGCGGCGCACAACGTTCCACCACCTTTCCCTGCAATTAGCCCCCCCTGTGCACGGAGGTGCAACATGCAGTCCGAGTCAGTCTAAAAATGTGAACAATTATTTGAACCAATGTGATATTTGTGATTTTTGAATACATGTTCTTTTTCTGTTATGGTTTTCTTTTTTTTTCATTTTATAATTTTATCACAAAAACCAGAAAGAACACAGAAGATCAAAAAGTCTAAATGATTCCCGTCAGAAGGTCTGTCTTTTCTGGGTCAGTTTATCTGTGTAATAATGTTTAAAGAATACATATGACTAGAGCCAGATGGCATGAAAAAAATAACAGAAATTACAGCATTGGATTGAGACAGTCATGACCTTATTTACTCTGGGTGATAGGAGTTCTGCCATATCTGAAATTAGAGCCTAATGGAGTCTTGTCATGGTGTATTCAGAATGTTCTCAACCAACAGCTAAGATACACAGGCTGGAGGAGAAGGCCTAGCAATATAAAAAAGGAAAACTGGAAAATTATTACTTATTCACTTATCCAGCTGTCTGCTGGATCAAGGAAAACACAAGTGTCGTTTCTTCTATGGAGATTACATTCTGGGTTAAATCAGACTTTGTATTTAAACCTGTCAGCAGACACAACAAAACAACTTGCATACATGTATGAGTGCTGCTATGTTTTATTATTTTGTGCAATAATCTATAATACTATATAATACTAAACTATTTGTAAAGTAAATAAATAATGTAGTAGTTGAACACTTGTGCAGAAAACTGTAGGTGTATGCAATCATTGTAGTTTAGATATTTTCTCGTTATCTTGGAGGATAAATAAGAAGAGCCAACCAGGACTGTACTGGGAACAAAAAGTGGCCCTGGACCGTTTGGCTGTAGCAGCCCACCAGTTCATCCCGACCACGCCCCCTCCCCCTGGTCTGGCGTCACCTCCCCGATGTGTGATGATGACATAGATTTAGTTGAAGAACCTGGAACCAGCACCTCTTCAGGACAAGAGGCTCACACAACACCCCAACCTCACCCCCTTCCTTTGGACTAGAACCTTACTTATAATCTGCAACCCTGAATTTGCTGTGTGGTCTGGACAAAACCGGCATTGGGTCTGGATGCAGACTGCAGTCCACTTTGTGCTTTAACATACTGCTGCCAGGGCTGGTTCAGACCAGCCCAAACATGTGCGTTGGTTCACCTGATGGCCAGTCCACGCCTAGAGCCAACTCCCATAACTCCATTATCTGCTTAAAACCAATGTCAGTAGCAGAACTTTATTCTGATGGGCACACAATCACACACAATGGGAGGTAGACACTCCGACGACAGTGAGTGTAGTGGTACAGGCCAGCTACAAGAAGAGACACCCAGGGAGAAAAAGAGGAGAAAATAGGTGAAAACAAGATCCCTTTTACACACAAACAATTCATAACTGTAACAGTGGGTTAAAAGAGAAGGATGTTAATGATGCTAACTGAATGGCCATTTGAGAGCAACGAGGGCCACCTCTTCTAACGGAACTGAGCCAAAAGAAATGAGTCTTTGAAAAAAGCTGAGCTTCCCATGACTACAGGATTATTTTAGTGTAAATAAATATATGCAGCAAAACTTTGGCTTTTTTCTCCATCAAAAAATCAAAAGAAACTTCTACTAAGAAGTACGACCATCACAGCATGAGAGTCAGCGTTGCTCTGGTTGCTACAACATGGATTCCCATAGAGCTGTTGTTAATAGTCAGGTTATGTCAACGGAGGTAATGAGAGGGCATCGATACTTTGAGTCAGCACATACATGTGAATGAATTTAGTTTTAATTTCTGAACTGTTTTAACTGAAATGACAACAGTTCTCCTCCACACCACTAGTCGGTGCTGCATAAATGAGTAGAGTTCAGCTCTATTTGATGATTTCACCTAAGCTGCAGGTTCAGCCTAATCAGTGTTCACACTTTCACTTACTCACTCCATTGCGTTCACTAGTACACTATGTAGGGGTCAGGGAACAGTTCTGTCTTGCATTTTGAACACCGATGTGCCAAGTGTTTAGCATGATGTCACCTAAACAAATACAGGCAGGATTCACCTGAATAAAAGACTCCTGAATCTGAGCTGATGGGTGGCATTACTTAGCTGATTTTGAAGGGAAATGTAATTACCGTCATTAGTTTCCTTAACACTGACATTTGATTTAATTACCAATATTGTTATTCTTTGTCAGACAACTGTGGATCAGGAGCTGGGAGGTGGTTCAGGGTTCAATTCCATGCCCATGCCATGTGTTGAAGTATTCTCAGTCAAAATACTGAGAACTAATTCCCCTAAGCAGGCTTATGGTATATACCAGGGGTCTTCAACTTAATATGCCAAAGGTCCAGATCAGCATTCGCGACCTGGTCCTCGGTCCGGGGGCAGCGCCACATTAACCTGCTTACACACACACACACTAATATATATATATATATATATATATATATATATATATATATATATATATATATATATATATATATATATATATATATATATAGTGTGTGTGTGTGGGTGTATTTTTATATATAAATATTTATTTGGAGATCAATGGATGGATAGATAATTATTTTTATGTATACTTAAACATATATTCTCTGAGCACAAGATCCCCATTAATTAGTTTGTGGTTGAAGTTAATTTTTGAGAAAAATGGTTTGGTTTTTTTCTCCTGCTGTTCAGATGCAGAAAAGTCGACATTATTTTGACACTCTGGTCCAGTTTTTGACCAGAATGAACTGATTACTGACAATGGCCTGGATCATTGCTCGTCTACCTGCTCTGAGCTTCTTCTCCTCTCCTCCTTTCTTCACCTCTCTGTTGCGTCCTCTCCAGCTCTGCCCGGTGCATGAGTGCGCGAGCTCTTTCCTAGTCCTTTAACCAATTTGAAGAATTCTGCAGCGGGTGAGGGTGTTGTGTGCGACGCACACAGGCGCTCCCAGATGAGCCAAGAAATACATCCCTCCAGCTAAATTATCCGTGTGTCTGTGCGTGCGTGTGAGAGACGTCCGGTTCTCGCTCTGCGACCGCTGTGGCCTCATTTATAAAACTTATAAAATAAATATATATGTTTATAATTTGTTATATTTTATATAAAATTTATAAAACAAAACAAACAAAAAAAAAACGGGTCGGAAAGGGAGTCACTTTCTCCGCAAACTTTGCATTAGCACATTTTAGAGACAGTAAAAAAACCTTTTATTTTGGAGACGTCAGACTAAATAAAAGGCTTTCAGTCATTATAACGTGTTTTTAATGAGACGGGTTGGGTCGGGGCGGGATCTAAAAATAGACACAGCAATGCGGGGTGGTTTGGGGTGGGTCAGAAGTTGTCCAATGTGCAGAACCCGGATCAATAAAAACCCTGACCCGTGCATCTCTAGTGTGCGTGGCGTGCCTTTCTGCAGCAGATCTCTTTCTGAAGCTGCGGGAGGGGCTGCCCGACCGTGGTGTAGGAGTAGCAAACTAAGGAGTTGCCGCGGTGCGCCACTCGCTTGACGCTCAGCTTCGCCTCCAGGACTCCGGTCCGGGACTGAGTTCTGAATGTACGCAGGGGGAGGGCGAGTTCCGCGGGTTCCGAGTGAGCGACGAACCTGCTCATTAGCGCTCGCGTGTCTCCTCGGACACACCTGCTCTTTATAGACCAGGGACTGGGTCTGGATTTGCTGGGTCCAGACCAACCACGGTCCGCCTGTTAGTGACCCCTGGTATATACCATAGGTACTCAATAGGCGGGCCACATCCGGCCCGCGGGCCCCCTCTTTCTGACTCTTGAGCCAATTACTGTGTCCTCAAAACTGTCAATATTTCATTAAACCACCGCAAAACGGAACCGCACAGAACCGCTGCTGCAGAGAGTTACAATGCAGACCCTCCACCCCCCACAGACCAAACAGGAGTCTCTCCTCCTCCAAAGCTGTTAATGATTCTGTAGGTTCCAATTCTCTTAGTTCCTTATGTCCGCCTGCTGCTGACCATTCCAAAGTTTCAGAAATTGAGACGGAGACGAGGTTTTACTGTGCCATTATGGCTTGCCCAGCCAAACGGTAAAATACTGTGTCGGCTCCACCATTAGACTTCTTTTATTTTTACAAAAACATAACCCTGAACAGTCAATTTATAACATACGTACAACCGGAAGTGCGCTGGTGACTTCCTGTACAAAATTTCAAAATAAAACAACTAAAATACTTAAATGGCGCTTACATTTTTTTTTTTTTACAATTTTTGTTTTTACAACCTTACAATTTCATAGAATCCACTACACATCCGCGCATCTCTCCCGCTGCTCTAGAACCTGCAGATGAGCGGCGATGTGCACCTCTGATCCCCCGCGGACCAATCGTTGACTTCCCCCTCCTGTTAATATTTAATAAAAGCATCCGCGCTGATCAACAATGTGTGTGTTTTAACACGCACTATTCTTTCTCTCTCTCTCTCTCTCTCTCTCTCTCTCCCTCCCTCTCATGTTGTTCCGACAAAGCTGGCTGTCAGTCAATCGAACGATTGGCTTCTGAATCCAACCTGTCTTATTAACTAATGTTCGGCTTGTGATGAAAAAGCTTTTTTGATTCTTAATTCCCCTGAACATGTTAGCAGATGTTAGCCAAAAGTGAACAGATCCGTTATTTTCCTCTTTCTCACGCAGTGTGATGAAGATGCAGAAATAGAGGCCAGAGAAGACAAAATGTGAAATTGCTGTAAAAGCTAAAATCCTGTTTCAATAAATAAATAAAATATGTATTTTGGATTAATATTATTGTTTAAACTTGGCCAAAATATTTAAATGAGATTGAGCTCATTCCTTAATATTGAACCAACTGGTTTAGGAGGCACCAGTTTCAGTGAGAAAGTTCAGAGAGGAGATGAAGGTTCACTGGGAAGCAATGAAATAAATATAAGTTAAAGTTATTACAACAGATATATACTGTAACTATGTGGCTATAATCCATTTACCCTTTCCCCTTTTGCTGTGATATATTCACTTACACAAAAGGTGTGGTTTTCTGGGTTATTTTATAGTTTTTCATTGTTCTCTAGTGTAATTCAATGCTGTCTGTGTAATTTTTATGAAGAAAGAAGCCTTGATGTTTATAATATAAGCTTTAGAAGTTTGCTATTCTAAAGCCGAGTTTGTAACAGCAGGATTCTCATTAGTATTAATGATATGACCAGCCCTCGCTTCTGATTGGCTGTAGGTATTTGAAACTGAATGTGATGGTAAACATGGCAGCAAGGCTTTAGCCTATGTGGATAAAGTTACGGTCGAAGGACAAATTAGAAAAAACGCTTCCTCAGCGTTTGTCAATGAATGAAGAAGGAGAATACTCACAATTAAATTTACATTTTCTCCTAAAAGCTCAGCCAGCCTGAGCAACCAGCCGTTCGCTCCCTGCATGCGAGCTGATGTCCACACCAAACTCCAAGTCCGCCTTCTGGATACCGAGGCTCGACACGCAGGCCGACTCTTCCCACGTCCCGCATTACTTCTTCGGCCAAAAGCCAGCTGTGTTTTCCACCAACGAGAAGCGGTGTGGCCGCTGTGTGCTCACCTCATGAGTCACACACACACACACACACTAACTGCTCAGTACTTTTGTGTGTCTTAACCAAAATAACTCAGAATAAATTCTAATTTCACCAAGATTAGCCAAAATATATTACAAAGTTAGCCAATAGCTGCACCTACAGAATTTATTAACTTCCATGCAGAAAAAAAAAAAATATAAAGACAGCTCTGGGGTTCAAACTCAGAACCTCCAGACTTGCAGACAGTGTTACAAAGCTGCTACGCCACACACCAGATATAGCTACATGTTTTGTTTTTATTTACAGTATATCAACATTAAGTATCAGTTCTGTTTTGTGAAGTTTGATCTCTGCAAATAACACAAGCCCGTCTGCGTTCCACCATGTTGAATTATGAAAAGAAAAAGCTAGCAGTTGGGCGGACCGAAAGGCATTACCATCTCAGCAAACACGTTGTGACATCAAACCGTGCACAACTGCACATCCGCATTTTTAAGTTTCATTTCTTACAAATTCTGTTTTTTTAAATAACCAGGGAACAGAGAGTTTTCATGTTTGGCCTACATGACAGATTTAGGGGGACCTATTAGAAACTATGAAGACCTGAAAAAATGGATTCTGACAAAACCACCCCTTTACACAAACATGTCCTGGAAGCTACAACTGTATCACAGTTTTTAACATTCAAAAATGATAATTTAAGATAATAATAAACAAACAAGTCCTGCAGACAGATAAGGAGACAAGAAACTTTAACACTCAGACTTGGTCTAGTAAATTACAGCATTTCCAATAAGTTAGAAGTTCTCTACACCATCTCGAGTGCTCCGTTCCAAAAGGAGGCAAGCCTTCAGCAGGTCTGCCCCCTTCCTGTGGAACTCACTATGTTAGGAACACCACATCTTTATCACTTTTTAAATCTAGATTAAAAACACATCTCTTTAGGCTGCCTACTCTGTGTAACACCTTGGCCCTGGTTCTTGATTTAACTTCTTGCTTTTACTGCGTCCTGCTGCTGTTTTTAATAGGTTTTATTGTGTCTTGCTGCTATGCTTTTATATGTTTTTATTTGTATAGTGCACGGTGACCTTGGGTTTTAGAAAGGCGCCTTAAATAAAATGTATTATTATTATTATTATAAGATCATTATAATCAGGGTTGCACATAACTAGTTCGCCAGTTCGCATGAGAACCAGATATCATGCATGCGTAACAGAACCCGACTGCCTTAGCAGGCCAGCACTTTTGCGTATGAGTACTTTCGCAGTCCCAATGGTGCAGCCCACGAACTGACGAGCTTCACATCCTGCTGCAGCTCAGCGAATGAATGCTCACGTGACCTTTGAAGCAGTAGACACACAGAAGACATACGGAAAAATTGTCTGCACCCGTTTATAATCAGCTGTTAGCCTGAGCATGCACTGGTTGCAATGCATTATGGTCTATCTCTATTGATATAGTGTAAAGCTGATGTACACTGCTGTTGTTGGATCAAACACAGCCTTTGTTGTTTGTTGGATGCTTTCATTACAACATCTGAGGTCAAACTCAAGTCTGAGCCCAGAATCAACTTTTTATCCTCAGTCTTGTCTCCTCTGTTTCCTTACTGCTACACTGTGACTGTCGAGTACAGGTTCAGACAAAAGACATGCACCTTTACACACACACACACACATGCAGACACACACACATACACCTACACACAGACACACACCTACACACAAAGAAAAAAAGACTTATACCAAAAATACACAGAGAGAAATAAAAAATGAAATCAAAACCTAAAGAACATCCCTTCCTCTGAATCGGCACCTTAACGTGGCGCTTGGGTTTGTGTAACTCCATGATCCTGAAGGCTCTTTTGGTAGGCTGTTTGCTCCAAGTGGGGTCAGCTGTGGCAATTTATCCTCAGGTGAAAGGTCAAGCTAAGAGTGATTCAAAGACCTATTTAAAATAATAAACAATAAAAGTTGGTTTTCTCACTCAGGACACCGTCCTGGAGCCAGGCTGCTGAGTGTCTCCATGTTGGAACTCTTGACTCCAACACCAGAGACAACAGTCTTATGCCGCTTACAGACCAGTACCTGCTCTGCTCGGTTTTGCTCGGTTCAAACCTTTCAGATACGGCACACATGTCCGATTTTGAAGGCGACTTTTTTATGACCCTGCTCCTCCATGGTCAGAGCGGGGCCACTCAGCTGGGCCACACGCCTACTGCGGACTGATTGGTCAGCTGAAGTCTCATGCTTACCTACAGGCTTGGCGTTTGTCTGCGTCTTCGGCCCCACTGCTGCAGCAGAACGGCTTCCTGCATCATGCGACGCATTATTTCTTGCTGTCCACGGAGCTGGTTCCCCATGAGCTCCGGCCACAACTGGAGTATAATAATTACAATAAGTATAATTTCCACGAGGTTATCCATTGTTTTCGCCATCAGTGTGATCCAGTAGTCCATTCACAAATACTTTGTTTACCAAGGACTGGCGCTCGTGTGTGACATCACGGATTTCCCCTCGCCACTCTTTCGCGGGCATTTTTTAAGGGGACGCCCATCTGCTCACTCACTTTCGCATTCGTGAGAAGCCGGTCAAGAATCATCCCCGGCCGAGCGGGGGCGAGCTGATACTATCAAACCGAGCAGAGTACTGGGGTACTGATCTGTAAGTTACTTAGAGAACAATAAGCTCAAAGATGCAGGAAGAAGGTTTTGTTGTTTCAAATAAATAGAAATGCTGTTTTGACTTTACCTTTTCAAGTCATAATAGAAAGCTGAAGGCACTGGTAATGGTACTCTAATGAGACAAGGTTCGATCCCCTGCAGTGCCCTGCTGACTGTGTTGACATAGGATGCGTCCACCAAATTCTGTTGTTTTTTGCGAGGTTTTGTTTTTGTTCAATGTGAGATTTAAAAGAAACATTTTCATTCATTACAATGATGAGATATTTCTAGTAAGATGCAAAGTTAACAGGTGTTTCTGTTTATTTGAGAACAACAACCTTAAGATTTGTCCAGTTTGAGATGGAATAGAATGACAAAGGCAAACTGCAGACAATCCATGTTAGATGACAAAAAACAGCTAGAGGTAAAGAGGAAACACAAGGAGGAGAAGAAACTGACTCATGAACTGAAATTCCATGAACTCTGAAATGGGATCCAAGAGAACAGGTCCTGTGCCGCCCTCCTAAAAACAACCACACACACACACACACACACACACACACACACACACACACACACACACGCACGCACGCACTTGTTGGATCTCACAACCTTAGTAAATAATGTCTTCTAAATTTACTGACATGCATACTATTAGTAGGCATGTACATTTGTTCCGATTCATCACCATGCATGATGTCATTGAACTGGTAGTAATTAATTGAGGCAGTTTTTGTCTTACTTATGTACTCATTCTTTTCCAGCTCAGTAAAGATAAAATCTTATCCATTCAAGTTAAAGGTGTAGCTACATTTGTAAACACAGTTCCTGTATTCTTAACCTAATCCTCTGGGGCATTACTCTCCTGTGGTCGCTCCTGCTGTGTAGTGGTATTACTTTCTCAGTCGTGACATCAACTATTTTGGAGGAGAGCACCAAAACAAACAGCATCAAACACACTGACTGGTGAAATCTCGACATGACACAGGGGTTGTTTGATCAAGAGGATTGACTAATAATAATGAAAAAGAGCTGATGGATTAAATAAGGTGTAAACCAAAAGGAACTGACTCATGATTTGCCACAGAGTTTTCCAACATCATTTACACACAATGTCTCTCCACAGCTGGACTATTTCACTGCCATGACCATTAATATAAAGATGAGACTGGTAGTTTACAGCAGCACTTGAATGTTGGAAAGAGGTTATATTTTTATAGTTCAAAACATAGAACATACATTTTGCTGCTCAGTGTAGAGTTACATGGATGGATGGATGGATCAAAATATACAAATACACCTCAGATCATTGTTTTCTGGTGTTCACTTCTGTTAATCTGCATAGTATTTACCTTGCTGCTATATAAATATAAATTTTAAGGAGATATAACATTTGTTATCATTAAACCAAAATCACTGCATGTTGCTCAGTGTCTGACTGGTTAGAGACTCACTTTCAAGGCCCAAGGTCAATTTGCAATTCTGCCATGTTGTGTTTTGCAGCTTTACTCACCTTGTATTCATACTTTTATGAGAAGAAAAAGAAGCCATCTGCCACATTTCTCTTCATCCTCACCTCCACCCACTTTGTACTCAACTCTAGATGCTTTGTACTCATGTTTTACCATTTTGTCCTCGCTTTGGCCCCATTTCATAGCCACCTTGGCACTCTTGAAATGTCGGGCTTATCCCTGTGCCATCAGGTGAGGTTGCAGGCGTTGGATACGTTTTTCCCTTCTGCTGCAGAGCTGTGCCATTTCATTAAAATCAGGTTGGTAAAGAAGATGGATCTTTATTCAGCTGTCAGCAAAGATAAACAAAATGTATAGAGAGTCTGAGCTACATGCCTGTTCTACGCAGCACAGCTGAGCAATTACTCATCACTCCTTGCAGGTAGTCGTTGTCACAGCAGGTTTGCTTTGTTGTGTCAGGAATATCCATCCAAAATGTAATACTGCAACATGATATCATCACCACAATGATAGTGACTCTAGAATGAAGCACAGATTTAATAATGTTGATTATAAAATAAAGCACAGCTTGAGCCTGGTCTTCTGTAGAGTTGAGGAGAGTTGGTGCCATTAAGACCTGAAGTGGTGGCAAAATGCTAACCACTCCACACCCTGTTGGTGACTGCTGTGTACAAAGTGGACACATTATCTGGTCTAAGTACTAACTAACCAGTGAGGATTTCATCATCTCAATTTACGGAACAAAAGTGGAGGGGATACCCCAACAATTATGTCTCAATAACTGGTCATGTGACCTTTAAGCATCAATTACAGCTTGTCTACCAGATAAGTCTGCACCGGAGGTGGACTTGAGTCACATGACTTGGAGTCAGACTTAAGTCATAGTTTTGATTACTTCTGAATTGACTTGGTTATATTTAGAAAGATTCGTGACTCAATGACTTGTGACTTGACTCAACTTGCACCTGTTGACTTGAAAATATTTGATGTTTTAGCACTGAACAAGGCTCTAGCGTGCAACCTGCGACCTAATTTCTCAAAGGTGTGATAAAAAAAAACTAGATCATACCAGTGCGACCAGTTTGGAAACACCTCTCTGTGACACTGAATGCCTCAGGAGGCAGTAAATCAGTGGGTTAAGGAGTTGGTCTTGAAACCAGATAGTTGCTGGCTTGAATCCCACTCTGGCTGAGTCACCTTGTCATTGTGTCCTGGTCAGTGCTGTGTCACACCCACGCTGTGATTTTAAAATGAAACCATTGTAGTCAGTGAGCGTGGTCTAATAGGAAGCGCTGCAACGGGGACCGGCGCTTTTATTTGGCAGTTCTATTTCAGCGCTATGACATGGCTGAGTGTGTGTCACGACACTGTGGAGTACTTTATGACACAGACATTATGACAATATGCTGAACTGCTACTAGTACGGCAAACAAAACAACCGCCAATACATGGATGAGGAGTGTTTCGTTGTGAAATATTTACATAATTGTGCTTTTAAAAACAGACTAATCAATACATATAGCTCACTTACCCATTGTTGAAGAAAAAAAAAGATAATCCCACAAAACATGACAGTAGTTCTGACCAAATACAGACCAAAATATACACTTCATACTTCCTGTTCTCAGTTCCTGTGAGATATTGTGACTATCGTGTGATTTTGGAAGCAGCGTTCAAAGCGAATGTGAATAACTGACCGATTTAAAGCGCTTTGTAGTCCATGTCTTCAAAAAGCTTTAAACTAATGTGATACATTTACATCCCCCTGTGGTTCAACACCAGACACACACTGAACCAGAGGGACTCAAAAACAAATCTTAAAGGATCACATCGACCTCTATGAATGAGTCAACGGTCCGGAGGAGAGTTATGCTAAACTCTCTGCTTCAGAAGTGATCCAGCAGAGCAACCCGCCCCTAAAATGAAACCAAAACAGCTGTGGTGTGATGTCATCCTGTAATGACAAGCTGCATGGAGGACACTGCACTGACTCACAACGGCAACATGGATTTAAAGTGATAATATGCAGTTTTTCTTGTTTTGGGTGCCCTCTGGTGTCCGTCTTAAATCACTGCCATTAAAAAGTTAGCTCATTGTTTCAGCTTCTAAACGCCTTGGCTTGTAAGCTTTGAGGGGTGTGACCATTCTGGATGTTCCAGTGCTTTCTGGGATTTATAGTTTCACTTGTACTCATACTCTATCTGTGGGGAAAATATGAACATAAAGGCCAGATGCTTGTAAGCAGTTCGTTTAAAACCTCTTCTTCTGCAGAACAAAATGCTGCTTCTTGTTTATTCATCTTTGCTTTTTTATTAGATAATTTCTGGAGTGTGATAGCAGAAAAGTGAAAGAAGTCAGTGTTGCTAGTTAAAACCTGAGGTTGCCACCATATCATGTCAGTGTGCTGGTGTTAGCATCTGGTCACATAAACTTAATTGTGTGTTTTACTCAGAGTGTTTGATTGATTGGGACTCAGGAAGCTGTGATTCTCAGAAAGAAAAAGAACATTTATTTTTATGGTTTAATTCAAGTAATAAAGCTCAGGTTATGTGAAAAGAGCTTGTGCAACATCTGTTCAATAAATCAAGGGCAACTTTTGTGGTAAGATCCTGCTGGTAGCTGAACACGTGTCCTTCATTTGAAGTCACACTTGTGCTGGATTACATTCAGAAACACTGACTGAAAGTTTTATTTTCCTTCATATTCAGGAAAGAAATATTCACTAAGAAATTATGTTGATGGTTTAAAACCATTTTTAACATTATTATTTTAATAATAGCATGTTTCACATTTCTGAATCTAAACAGCCACGGGGGACTTTTAAAGGTCCCATGACATCGGTTTCCATGTTTTCTGACTTATCTATCATGTTGCAACGTTGAGTTCTCACCTTAAACCTGCCAGAAAGAGCAAAAAACGGCGTCCATCTGTCTCCTAGTCCAGCCAGTGAGAAGCTCTTCAAGATTTCAGACCCAGGTTTCAAACAGTTTTTTTCACTCCAGCCCGCTATGAGGTCATAGTGATCCGGACTTGCTTATATGGTAAATTCTCCTCCCCCATGCACGTTCACGACAACTGGAGCGAGGCAGTGCCGCCGCCATTGCCCATAGACCGTGTAGTGTTTAGTTTCATTTTCGTTTCTCTTTCACGCAACGGCACTGCCCCCTGCTGCAGCAAAAGTGTCAGGCTGCCAAATAAGGAGAAACCCAGCAGAACCGTAAGGCAGCGCTTTCTTCTGATCTCTGAGTTGCTCGTTAGGAAATAATTACAGCGTATTTTGAGTTCTAATGGTGCAACGCTAATCTAGAGGCATCAAAGATTACACCTGTTTAATATAAAGTGATTTAAATATGGAGTCACAGGCACTTTAAGGTGATATGGATTAAATTGAGGTTAATTTGGAAATTTTGCACTATATTATTTGTAGGTTTTGTACACATTTTCCTAAATATTATTAAAATATTTTAACAGTTGTGATTAATCTAAAAATGACAACTGTCTCGCCTCGCCTTCTTCCGCTTATCCGGGTCCGGGTCGCGGGGGCAGCATTCCAAGTCGGGCAGCCCAGGCCACCTTCTCCCCGGCCAAGTCCACCAGCTCCTCAGCTGGGACGCCCAGGCGTTCCCAGGCCAAACTGAAGATGTATTTCCTCCAGCTTGTCCTGGGTCGACCTGGGGGCCTCCTGCCGGCAGGACATGCCCAGAACACCTCCCAAGGGAGGCGTCCAGGAGGCATCCTTACCAGATGCCCGAACCACCTCAACTGGCTCCTTTCGATATGGAGGAGCAGCGACTCTACTCCGAGTCTCTCCCGGATGTCCGAGCTTCTTACCCTATCCCTAAGGCTGAGCCCGGCTACCCTGCAGAGGAAACTCATTTCAGCCGCTTGTATCCGCGATCTCGTTCTTTCGGTCACTACCCAAAGCTCATGACCGTAGGTGAGGATTGGGACGTAGACCGACCGGTAAATCGAGAGCCTTGCTTTCTGGCTCAGCTCCCTCTTCACCACAACAGACCGGTTCAGCGTCCGCATCACTGCAGACGCTGCCCCAATCCGCCTGTCAATCTCCCGCTCCCTCCTTCCCTCACTCGTGAACAAGACCCCGAGATACTTGAACTCCTCCACTTGAGGCAGGACCTCTCTCCCGACCCAGAGTTGGCAATCCACCTTTTTCCGGTCGAGAACCATGGCCTCAGATTTGGAGGTGCTGATCCTCATCCCAGCCGCTTCACACTCGGCTGCGAACCTCCCCAGCAAGAGCTGAAGGTCAGAGCTCGATGAAGCTAGGAGGACCACATCATCCGCAAAAAGCAGAGATGCGATTCTCCTGTCACCAAACCCAACACCCTCCACACCACAGCTGCGCCTAGAAATCCTGTCCATAAAGGTTATGAACAGGACCAGTGACAAAGGGCAGCCCTGGCGGAGTCCAACCCTCACTGGGAACAGGTCCGACTTACTGCCGGCTATGCGGACCAGACTCACACTCCTCTGGTACAGGGACTGAATGGCCCTTAACAAAAGACCATCCACCCCGTACTCCTGGAGCGCCCCCCACAGGGTGCCCCTGGGGACACGGTCATAAGCCTTCTCCAAATCCACAAAACACATGTGGATTGGTTGGGCAAACTCCCATGACCCCTCCATCACCCTAGCGAGGGTAAAGAACTGGTCCACAGTTCCACGACCAGGACGAAAACCACATTGCTCCTCTTCACACTGAGATTCAACCATCGACCGGAACCTCTTCTCCAGTACCCTGGAGTAGACCTTTCCAGGGAGGCTGAGGAGTGTGATCCCCCTATAGTTGGAACACACCCTCTGGTCCCCCTTCTTAAAAATGGGAACCACCACCCCGGTTTGCCACTCCATAGGAACTGCCCCCGATGACCACGCAATGTTGCAGAGACGTGTCAGCCACGACAGACCTACAACATCCATCGCCTTGAGATACCCAGGTCGGATCTCATCCACCCCTGGGGCTCCGCCGCTGCGTAGTTTTTTGACTACCTCAGCGACTTCTGCCCCAGAGATTGGACAGTCCGTCCCCAGGTCTCCCAGCTCTGGTTCCTCAATCAATGACAACTGTGCCATTGAAAAAAATAATTTTATGACAGTAGTTTATGGTTTTAGAGATTTTTTTTTTTTTTTTTTACAATGCATTACATAGTTTAGAGCAGTGGCGGCCCGTCCATAGGGGGCGCTAGGGTACAACCCCACCAGTCCAAGAGGAAGAGAAGAAGAAGATGTCATTAGAGGAACATTCACGAACGAACATTAATCCGTAACTGCTTTTTTCAACTGAGAAAAATCTCTATGATCAGAACGCTAGTGTCAAAAGCAGAACTAGAGATGATTACCGTATTTGCCCGAATATAGGATGACCCTGATTATAAGACGACCCCCATTTTTCAAGACTGATCTTCAGAAAAAAGAATAAATTCACTTTATAAAGAAACTATTTTTAATTACATTTTGAGAAAATAATTTATGATACCTTAATTACAGACTGCTTTAATATTTGCTCTTTAATCAGACAGGAATTAAAGTTCTATGTGACATGTTTCAGTCAATTGGAAAAAAAAGAGAAAAAAGAAGCTCTCTCTTCCTCAGTCTGGCTGTGTGGGCCCTCCCTCCCTCTCTTCTTCTCTCTCTCTCACTGAGACTGTGTGTGTGCGCGCGCAGTTTCAAACGGGTTCCGTCTGTGGATGACAGGCAGAACTGGATCCTCAGGTGTTTTTCAGGCTTGAGGAAGAATGCGTGTGTGAATTGAGCGATGCACTCACCTGTACAGAGCTCACGCTGAAAACACTGCAGCCGCAGCGAGTCTAGTAATCCCGAATCACCACCGAGGTCTGACAGAAGGTGTTGGCTCCATACGTACTAAACAGAACCGGACCGAACCAAAAACCCAAACTAGTCTGAAAACGCCAGAAGCTGGCGTTGGACTTTGCCATCAGTGTTTTAATCCTCAGTGGACCTGTAACTTTGAGCTGGAGCGGACGTCTAAGAGCTGCTTCCTACTGGCGGCACCGCTTCTGCCGTTTGAACATAAAGCATGCGCCCCCTGCTGGGGCGCGATAGTAAGACGACCCCCCTTTTTAAAATTATTTTTAATGAAAAAAACCTCGTCTTATATGCGAGCAAATACGGTATTCATGATTTTATTTCATCTCGCCTAGATTACGGCAACAGCCTTTTTACATGTCTGAACAAGAAAGATGTCCCGCCTCCAGTCAGTTCAGAAGCTTTTACATTACTCCAGCACCTTACTCCAGTTTTAAGATCCCTGTATTGGTTACCAGTGCATTTTAGAATTAATTTCAAAATGTTAGTTTTTATTTTTAAAGCCATGTGTGGTCAGGTCCCTGTTTATCTCTCAGACCTTAGAACTTAGAACTCAGATCTTAGAGCACTACAGTCCTCCTCATAGTCTGGTCTACTAGTCAGAGGCTGTTGATGGTTCCTAGATCACATTTTAGAACCAGGGGAGATCAATTGTTTAAAGTGATGGCTCCAAGATTGTGGAACACTTTACCTCCTCTGTGTTGCCTGGATTCTGTTGACTCTTTAAAAGGTGTGGTTTTCTGGGTTATTTTTTAGTTTTGCATTGTTCTCTAGTGTAATTCAATGCTATATGTGTAATTTTTATAAAGAAAGAAGCTTTAATGCTTATAATATAAGCTTTAGAAGTTTCCCATCTGACACCTGAGTTTGAAACAGCAGGATTCTCATTAGTATTAATGATATGCACAGCATTCGCTTCTGATTTGATGACCGAAACGAAAGAGTACTTCAGGTCTACAACTTTTACAAAACTCAGCAACCCGTGTCCTGACAAAGACCAGGAAGCGGGAGCACATCACTCCTGTTTTAAAATCACTGCATTGGCTCCCTGTATGTTTTAGGATCGATTTTAAGATACTGTTAATGGTTTTTAAGTGTCTTAATGGTCTTGGCCCTTCTTATCTTTCTGAACTGCTTTTTCCATATGAACCCTTGCGGTCACTGCGCTCCTCTGGCAGCCGTCTCCTAGTCATCCCTAAAGTCAGGACACACACACACGGCGAAGCTTCTTTTGGTTATTACGGCCCTCGCCTCTGGAACGGACTGCCAGAGGACCTCAGGACCGCAGAGAACGTTCAGATTTTTAAGAATAGACTCAAGACCCACCTTTTTAGATCAGCTTTTAACTGATTAATATTTATTTAGTTTTTTATTCACATTTTATTGGTCATTTTACTATTCATATAAGTTCTCGTTATTTTATATGCTACGCATTTTAATCCTGCAGTGTTTCCTCTGTGGAGCCCTCTGCCTTGGGACCGGTGATCGGCGGTGGCGGCTCGGGCGCTCCCCGGTAGGGCCCGGGCAGTGGCGGGGGTTGCCACCCTCCATACCCGGGTGCCCTTGGTTGGTGTGTTGGCTGCTGACCTGGTTCTACAGCTGACGAGGCAGAGGGCCCACTTGATGGCGTGTTGCTCATTACTGGAGCCATCTGAGCTCAACATAGTGTTTACTGTGGTTTTGATGTGTATGTGTGGGTGTATGTGTGCCTGGGAATGGGTTTTGGACTGGGAGGGGAGAGTGTCATAATTGTTCTATGTGTGGGAAAGGGAGGGAATGTGGGTTGTATGGGTCATTTTAATCTGTCAAGCACTTTGTGTTGCTCGCTGTGGCATGAAAGGTGCTATATAAATAAAGTTTGATTTGACTTGAATACTCTGCCCCCCGAAATGTACGGAGATGCTTTGGAAAGTGAAAGAGTGAAAAAGTTAAACACCCAAAACAGTAGCTTCTAGTCTTTACTAAAGATTAGCTTTGAGGGAGCTGCTTCCTGCTAAAACTCATTTCCTCAGTTTCCCTCCTCTTGTTCTCCTCTTGTTGTCTGTCGCTCCCCTCCGACAAGGGGGGGGGGTTGCACAGCGTGGTGCTGACCGACCGCGGCTTAAACACAAACACACACACACACAGAGGGAGGAAAAACACTGAGAGAGAGAGAGTAACCTGCGGCAGGCAACCAGAGTACATCCCCGAGTTGGGAACACTCAGTGCGTTTACATGCACATCTAAGTCAAGCTAGATCGGTCTAGGTCGATCTTATGTCAATAAACTGTGAGCCTTTATCCTAGTTTACACGTCTGTTAGAAAACCAAACTATTAAAGGAAGTTCGCTCCACTCCGCTACGATAGGGGGCGACATGCGCCCTTTCCTGTCGGTCTTCTGCCGGTTGTTTTCTTAGCGTTTGTTTTAAACGCTTCTATCGGTCACAAATTTGATCGGGCGTCTTCGTGTACCCAGCACTGGCAAGCTGTCCGTTTGTTTTTGCTGCTATCGTCTTTTACCGCTACTGATTTGTTTGTATTCCCACTTCCGCGGTGTCGTCACTCTTGGAGGAGGAGCGCCCAGACAGCATTAGCTCGACTAAGCTGTTTACATGGAGGAGGAAGTCGAGCTACGACCGCATTATCTGGGTGCTTTAGCTCGATTAGATCCAGTTTGACTTCAGCCGGACTAACGTGTTTACATGCAGTTGAAAAAAACGACTTAAGTCGATTTAAGACAATAATTCGGTTTTCTAGACTGCATGTAAACGCACTGACTGTCTGCGTTCCGCCATGTTGAATTTTCAACAAAAACAAAAGCTAGCAGCTGGGCGAACCGAAAGGCGTTACCATTTCAGCGAATACATGTTGTGAGTCTTGTGACATCAAAAATTGCAGAAATGCTCTCCCGCATTTTTAAGATTCCTTTTTCAGAGATTCTGTTTTTTCTTAATAACCAGGGAACAGAGAGTTTTCATGTTTGGCCTACATGACAGGCTCAGGGGGACCTATTAGAAACTATGAAGACCTGAAAAAAATGGATTCTGAATAAACCACCCCTTTAAGAAACAGTTGAAGACTAATTTATTCAGGCTGGCTTTTAACTGATTTGAGGTTTATTTTGTGTTTTATTATGTTCTTATTAAGCTTTTATTTAGCGTTTTATTATGTTCTTATTAAGTTTTATCCTTTGTGTTTTTATAATTGTTTTTATTTATTTGTTAAATGGTTCACTTTGTGGTCACTGACCTGAGAAAGGTGCTATATAAATAAAGTTATTATTATTATTATTAAGATAGAATCATAAAATGTAAAAAACAAATATGAAAATAAAACTAAATGATCCATCCATTATATATACAATAAGTACTGTGTATAATCTGCATTTAGGTGTAATTTTGAAATGTTTTCTCACTTTTTTACCAGATAAAAAGGTCGAGTGATGTACTTCCTGTTTCTTTACTGTGCATGTCTTGGGCACACTCAGCTTTACCAGTAGACCTACGCTTTGTTCGCTGTTACTGACGCATACGCACTGTAATCACCCTTTAGTGCAAAGTATAGGAGACCTGAAGGCAGTGCCGTTTATTGCGCTATGCAAACTATGCGGCCGCATAGGGCCCCGTGACCACTAGGGGGCCCCCAAGCAGGCCCGTCGCAACAGGACAGGCAAACCAGGCAATTGCCTAGGGCCCCGAGCTGGTTAGGGGCCCCCAGACAATGAGTGTTTAAGAAATTAACGCAGTAACACACTGTGTGAACTCAGCGTTTAACACAACCAAACTCATGGATTAAAATTAAATCAAGACAAACTCATGTGGAAATCCCCAGATGAACCATTAGGGGGTCTATACTAGGAGTGAATCTTATTTTATGGTGAATTTCCCCTCTGGGGATGAATAAAGTATCTATTTTATCATTGATCACTTGATTTCTGGGATTCTAAGAATTGACCAGAGAAAAGACCAGTCACTAACATCGCCTCTCCTCTGCCCTCCACCACATCCACAAGTATAATTATTGTAAACACATGAATTTGTTTCTGTGTCCTCAGGCTCCATCCTGACCTTTACAGTGTGATTTTAGTATAGTNTCTTATTTTATGGTGAATTTCCCCTCTGGGGATGAATAAAGTATCTATTTTATCATTGATCACTTGATTTCTGGGATTCTAAGAATTGACCAGAGAAAAGACCAGTCACTAACATCGCCTCTCCTCTGCCCTCCACCACATCCACAAGTATAATTATTGTAAACACATGAATTTGTTTCTGTGTCCTCAGGCTCCATCCTGACCTTTACAGTGTGATTTTAGTATAGTGTCCTGTTGGATTAATTGTATATAAGTTATCAATCTTTAGTTCTTATAATCATTTCTATGCTTAGAATGATGAACTGTTTTGTTCTATGCCTGTATTGTGCTTGTGTGAGAACTGTTTGCAGGCCTCAGAGGAAAAGTATGCTGGCAGGTTCACACCCTGATAAGAAAGAGACACCGGCGCACGCCTGATAACGGTGTAGCAGAATGGAGCATAATTCAACAATCGTCCTTGTGTATGAAAATGTACTTATGAATTGTGCGGTTTCAGCTGGTTTTATTTCCCCTCCCTTTGAGCAGACTGAAACTTCATTGTAACTAGGGATTCCTGACTCTAATAAATAGCACGGGGAGCGGGGACTGTTTCAGAGTGAGTTGGGAGATTGTGACTGAAACAGCTTCCCGATTCATTCTCCTTGCAAGTAAAACCTTAATGATTCTCTGTGTCTTTGTTCTTACAGATTGTGAATTATGTTAGAGGTTTAAACCTAACATAAAATGGTCCTTCGATTGCCGGATTCCAAAAGACCTGAGGATCCCAGCAAGTGAGTGAGATTCAGGGCGAGTCTGTGGCCACAGCAAAGAGACCCTTTCCGGGACTGTTTCCTCCCTTACGGGCTGGGATCTGATGGTTGACGGATGCCAGGAAGGACATAGAGAATCAGTGAGTATGGTCTTGTTCAAAAGGAATGAATGAGACGAGTAAAATACAGTTAAATTCCGCGGGAGGGCAGACTCCCCTATAATAAACAACTAAAATAGTTAAAATCTGCGTAGTGGACGGCGGAGTCCCCTGTATAAGTAAAACCCTGACAATCCTAGGCACTATCAGGTAAAAGGAAAACACAGTTAAATTCCGCGGGAGGGCAGACTCCCCTATAATAAACAACTAAAATAGTTAAAATCTGCGTAGTGGATGGCGGAGTCCCCTGTGTATAAATAGTTAAAATCTGTACAGTGAGATAAAATAGAGAAACAAAAGTGTGAAAGTGAGTGAGAAAGGAAAATTGAGGCACCAGTAGGTGTCTGAGTTTTCATACTAAACGGTCAAGGCCCAAATGGTGAGCCCTTGTGGAAGTTTGTAGACAAGAAAAACCTACCTCTGAGGTTGAAAGGTTTTTACCACAAGAGTGAATTAATCACCATCTTGCCCGAAAACCCTATCCAGTGTTAGAACACAGCAGGTGTTGAAAACCCACTGGAACTAAATTTAAGCAAAAATAGGGAAGGGACAGAGTAAAGAAAAACAAAAAATCCTGAAAGAATTGACCTGTAAGGATTATAAGGTAATAGAAAAAATAGACCCCGGAGCAGTCGACCCTCTTTGTAACTGGATAAAAAATTATGGTTTCAATGGAAAACTAACCTCAGTCAGCGTTCAAAATTTACATGACAACCATAAAAGAAAAACGTAAACAAAACCAAACAAAAATGCAAAAAGAAGGGTTTGACCACACTAAAGTATGGTTGAAAGTGGCAAAACAAGATGAGGAACAGGAAATCTATTATAATCAGTCTAGAGGAAGGGGAAGAGGTAGAGGCAGAGGCCGAGGGCGTGGTCAGAGCAGAGGGAGAGGATACGGTCCAACAGCATCAAATAACCCAAGAACCTGTTGGGCTTGTGGAAAAGAAGGCCACTTTGCGCGAGACTGCAAAAGTAACCCTCCCCAACCAGATCAGAGCGCATGACTAGCACGTGCAGCAATAATAGATAATAAGACACCAACCGAAAAGAACTTGGACCAAGAATCACTAGATGAAGAAGACGTGTTTGAGCTAGAAATCTTCTTTGTAGAAAAAACAAGACCAGAAATAGAATTAATGGTAAATGGGACACCAGTTGTGTTTCTCTGTGACACCGGAGAATGCAGAACGACTATAAATCAACTAATAACAGGAATCATGCCTAGTGACAGCTACACCCTAGTGAGATCGGCACAAGGAGCACAACTAAAAGATGGAATCTATAAATGACCTGAAAATAAACCAATCCTACCCAAAAATCTATATAAATGGACAGCAATATTGAGCCATGGGAGTACACATGTCTCAACAGGAGGGATGGTAGGATTAGTATCACAAGTCTATACAACCTATGGCTTTAACTCTTATAAAAATAAAAAAAAAAATGTGTGTTTTTTGGTAGAACCTGTCTGAGGAGTTGTGAGGGAGAAGAGAAGCAAAGCGGAGACTCCGCTCTGTGTGTGTGTTGGGGAAGTTATTGGTTGTCTGTCTCTGTCTGTGTGTGTTCGTGTGCTCCTAATGGCATCTCTGTGTGTCTGAACTGCACATGCGCGACAGGAGGTGTGACACAGCTCAACCGACCAATCCTATTTGACGTACAACGTAACTGACCCGACCCCCTGACGTAAGCCGTGAACGACCACAGATGTGAACTGACCATAATGGACTGGAAACTCAGCTTTTAGAAGACTGAGTACCTGACATGTTTTAACAGACCTATGTATGTGACAGAAGAAACANGACCACCAAAACAGGACTGAAATCCGTGATAGAGTCCCAGACACTAGTCGCTGTTTCCAGAGTGGCAGGACGGTTTGAAGTTTATGGAATGTTGCCCCAGGTTTTTACCCAACAACACCGCAGCTGATGGCAGCCTGACCAACTTGATTTCATGACCGAAAATCTGAAAGGAAGTGGTCACTGAATGATGATGAGAAAAGAACTAAAGTGGATAAACAGGAGGGAAATGTTGGATTAATTGTATATAAGTTATCAATCTTTAGTTCTTATAATCATTTCTATGCTTAGAATGATGAACTGTTTTGTTCTATGCCTGTATTGTGCTTGTGTGAGAACTGTTTGCAGGCCTCAGAGGAAAAGTATGCTGGCAGGTTCACACCCTGATAAGAAAGAGACACCGGCGCACGCCTGATAACGGTGTAGCAGAATGGAGCATAATTCAACAATCGTCCTTGTGTATGAAAATGTACTTATGAATTGTGCGGTTTCAGCTGGTTTTATTTCCCCTCCCTTTGAGCAGACTGAAACTTCATTGTAACTAGGGATTCCTGACTCTAATAAATAGCACGGGGAGCGGGGACTGTTTCAGAGTGAGTTGGGAGATTGTGACTGAAACAGCTTCCCGATTCATTCTCCTTGCAAGTAAAACCTTAATGATTCTCTGTGTCTTTGTTCTTACAGATTGTGAATTATGTTAGAGGTTTAAACCTAACAGTCCTTCCTTTAAAGGCATACTCAGTAGCCAGGTAAACAATGTTGTAGCTTTTAACGTTTTTTTTTAAAGCCTCTTAACAACGTTCCAACATAGTATAGCCATAAATATATTGTGGAGATAAAAAAAAAACCCCAAAAGAAATCAATAAAGTAGTTGTCCCGCAGTTCTCTAAAAACTTCAGCCAATCCTATCGTTCAGACTGAACGATAGGATTGGACAACCCAGCTGTCTGTCTGCCGCATTTCCGCACTGCTTGGATGCACCATTAATCCGCCTGGACACATTTTCTGTCTGAACATCCCGGAAGTGAAAGGAGGACAGAATTAGCGAATTAGCCGTCGCCATTTTAAGATAAAAATACCAGAGTCCCCCCCAAAAAACACCTTTTCAGCTAGCAGAAAACTAAAAACGTTTGGAGGTGAAAAGAGGAAAAGCTGGGGGAACGTTTCTACGGCTGAAGTTAGACTCTGCATTGTTATCGTCGCAAAACGGGGTACCATGTCCGCGGGGAGGCTGGCTTCTGGATTTTACCCGACGGGAGGGGTGAGTGCTCCGAGTCGTGTTTCTGTAAACTAGCTAGCGAGACCTCGTTTGTTTACCTGGCTACTGAGTATGCCTTTAATGTTACCTGCTATAGAACCATTCAAAATGTGTCATGTCATTAATTATTAGGAAAGTGTATTAAAGTGCCTCTGTAGTCCAAATTAATTTATGTCTGGTGGATATTCTGTATGACATCATGAGTTTGTGGTGGGTTGAACGTTAAAAGGATCTTTGGGTCATTTATAAGGACCACACCCATTGGTGACATCACTCAAAGCGAGCGGAGTCTCCTGAAGTAGTGAGGTGTCCTCTGACCGAGCAATGCTCATAGCTAGCTGGATCAGGAGAGACACTGCTGCCGAACAGTGGCAAATCAGGGAGATTTTAAATAAATGCAGCACAGAGACTCCTCTAAAATAAAGACATAAAAACTAATGCTGTCACTTAAGTCTGAGAAAGAGATATAAAACAATATGGTTTGTTTTTACATTTAAAGTCCCTCTAAATTTATGCTGCTTGTATATAAATATATGTAAAGCAGAGACTCAAACATGCAGCTATGTTTGAGGACTTTTTCCCCAGGTCTAAATATAAACATGGGGGAAACAGAAAAGAAATGTTCTAAATCCATAAAATGTTTGGCATAATTCCTGCTTTATGTGAAAAAATGCTGTGTCCTCATTTGCCCATCCACGAGGGATGCCTGCTCAGCAAGTAGATGGAGCAGCTATTGAAGAGCGACATGCAGACAAGGTGTAATCCGTAGATAAACACCGACAAGAAGCCGGCAAACAGGAAGCCTGCGGGAGTAAAAGATGGCTGCACCTACAATAGACACTGCTGGCCGGCCAAGTCAAACAAGCCAGCTGGAGGCTGCCAACACAGCTCATTTTACACTACCGTTTACAATCACTGTTTGATTGACGTTGAGGGGCTCTGTCAAACAGACCAGCCCACTCTGTGTGAGCAGCAACAAGCATCTATTATGTATGACTGTATGTGAGGTATCACTTATGTAGCGCTGGCAAAGCGTTACTATCTCTCTGATTTCTGACATCTGGTTCACCACCACAATAACTCATCTTTTTCCTAATAACTTGGATTAAAATGACTCTTTTATTATGTTGTAACCTGAATCAACATTCCTTCCAGGACCGGTCGTGTCGGAAGACTAAGAAGATTTCCTTTAATTAATAATTAAACTTAAGAACTCTTTGATGTCTCATTCTAAAAAGACACCACCTTTAATCCACTGTCCAGAAATGTCTTAATGTGATTAATTCATTTTCTTCCAGTATTCATGAATGTTGATGTTGCATCAGTATTATTTTATGATTTCTACTTTTGCTAAAAGGTTAAAACATATTAGTAATCCATTAAACTTCCTGGGTTTCTAATGACGAGAACCACGTGACTTGGTAACTCTTTCCCCATTGGGCCACGCGTCCAAAGTGCCCTCTGTCAGCTTCCTGCCTGGAAGCTACCGAGAGTTCTTCAGTTCTCGTTAACCCACGACGAGAGAACACGGCCTCCGTTTTCCTCCGCTACACGGAAGGCCTCGATGCCGACCGAGCTCGTGAGTAACCAGCCTCACCGGTCGAGAACATTGCTCCGGCTAAGAAGCCAGACACCATCTGCCTGCTTCTTTCCACCTGCCATGGGAAGGCCGGTTAGCCTCTGCACCAGCCGATCATGGACCAGCTAGACCGGCTCGACAGACTCCTCCGTGCCTGCGGTGACGTCACGTCACCGGGGATAACTCTGAGGTTCGTCAGATCAACGATCACACCGACGAACCTCCACCTCCACCTCACGCCGAGGCGATCTGGAGCGGTCTTAGCAGGTATCCAACTCCGATCTGGTAAAACCGAGGCTATTGATAAATAACACTCGATCCAGTTAGCTCAGCTCCCCTCCTCACTAGCCGAGATCCCTAGATATTAACATATCACGGGCTCTCGTCATTAACTCTCAGCTTAATAACATCAGAAGAATCTCTTAAGATGCAACTATCTACCTCACATCTGTCTGTTTATTCAATCTGTTTTCTTTAATAAAATAACTGAAGTCTAAGTCAGCTTCTGGTTTATAACTTTCAAATATACGTACGTGGGTCTCCCTTTGAATCAAAAGAATCTAGAAAGCCTGCATAACCATCAGTTTAGTGAAGGTAGCTAACAGTGATTAGCATTAAAACCAACAAAACTAAGCTGATAACCCTGCAGAAGTGTGTTCGTACTATAACGATAAAATCAGGTTATATTACGCTACACTTAACTATCTCCAAGTCCTAAAAACGGATCATGAAAGAAAAATCACATACAGATTGGTGCATATACTGTATGTAGGAGGTTATAAAGATGCCTCATTAAAATGCTTGTGCCATCACATCCAGTCAGTGCAGCTGTTCAATAAAATCAGATCCGGATTCACATGGAGCCTGGTCTGATGCCGGTTACTGTAAATGCTGGATGAGGAGTTTGTGGACAGAAGCTGAGGGGACTAAACATGGGGAGCTGATTGCACAGGCTTGAATTTAGAAGAGCTGTCAGGTAGAAGTCATTTGGGCATTAATGAATTAATTATCATGCAGTTTAGGTCTGTTTGTGTTTTTCTCTGTGATTGAAAACAAATAAGGCCTTTTTTCTCCCCAAGACGGCAGCCATTTTCATTTAGCTGTAGCCATGACTCTGACTGGATAAACTAATCAGCTCTCGCCTCAGGGATTACATTCCTTATCATATCTCTGCCACCAGTCAGGTTAAGCATGCTGCCACATTGCAACTCTTTTTATTAAAGCTCCATTTTAAATCAAGATTTAGGTAAAGCCACCCACTCAATTAATTGCTTTCTATTATGTTAGGAGGGATTGTATAGCAGCCAGCTCTGCTGGACTGACTTGGACTGGATGCATCCAGCACCGCTGACTCACACATGGAGACCTCCAATTTGCTCCATCATCGCGAAGCACTTGATAAGTACTTTAATAGAGGACTGATAAGTGTGAGGAGGAAACAGAAGGCTTGGCTTTTGTAAATGTCATTACTTGGATCAGACTGAGATTGTGTAAATGGATGTTATCATCTTGGCTGCTAATACTAACCCATTGGGTTGAACTTCTAAGAGAGGCTATTCATTTAAAAGATGTATGGTTGGAATTTCCAAAGTGGTTTCAACTCTGAACAATAGAGCATGCAGGCAGACACAGCAGCTCCTTAATGTGGGACAGAAGCACAGATCTTAGACTCAATGATTGAACAAATAAACCTGTTTTTATCTGGATTTGAAGGTCAGAAGCTCAGGTTCACCTTCAGGTTGTCAAACTTTCACTCTACAAAGACTTTGGCACTCAAATATGAGATTTTTAAAAACAAAAAAATCTGTATTGTTGAACTCAAAGTCTTAACTGGTTTCAATCAATGATTAAATTACTCGTCTTTCAGGGCTGATTGGTAGTGCAGTGGGTAGCACTGTAGGAGGTCGTGGGTTCATGTTCCGGTTCTGTGGTCTCTCTGTCTGGAGTTTGCATGTTCTACTCATGCATGTGTGGGTTTTCTCCGGGTTCCCCGGCGTCCTCCATTGGCCAAAAGCATGCATGTCAGGTTTATTGGTGTCTCTAGGTGTGGGTGTGTGACTGGTTTGTTCTATGTGTCCTGTGATGGACTGGTGACCTGTTCAGGGTGTCCCCGGCCTCTCGCCCTGTGATGCTGGAGTTAGGAACCAGCTTCCCATGATGACACTCAGTGGAGCATGAAGCGATTATAGAAAATAGATGAATGGACTTGTTTTTTTATAGAATTAGACCGAATCCATGATGAATAAACTGCATTTAAATCCCTCCTACTCTAAAAGTTGAGGTTTTAACTGGGGCTGCAACTGTCAGATATTTTAATAATCCAGCATTGTAATGAATAATCCATCGATTCCTTGAGTGTACAACACCAGCTGTTCCCAACGTCACCTGTAAAGAACGACTCTCTCCTCTCTGTGATCAGATTGGCTCACACTCTCATCCAGGTGCTGCCAAAGATCAAATAAACTATTATTCAACCTGTTTGTTTTTTTAAAACATTTTTCAGAACATTTATCTTTAAGCTTCCAGTCACCAGATCATTCAGCTCTGTCCAGAAATGAGACCTCAGGGTGTTTGTGAAGAATCACTGTGTGTTTTTAAGAAGCTAAAATCTCAACAGGAGCAGAGGTGAGTGGGAGAATTAACTGGAGACTGTGTTTGGACTGTCCAAGTACAACAGCCTGTCCTTTACTAATCCAAAACTTCCAATTTGCTCTTGTGTAATTTTTCTTTAACACTAAATCAGTCTGAAGGCAGGTGAGTCTTTTTTGCTGGAAATTCAGGACAACTCCTGATTCCTAAACTAAATTTTGGTAAAACTGACTTGACTTTATCTCAGAGCAGAACCCATTCATGAATTTACCATTTTTTAATTAACATAAGTCTGCACACGTTAGGCTGAGCACTCTGATCTCCCTCCCCAGAATTCTGGTCTCACTGTAAAGACGTCTGACTGCAGGGTGTCCAGTTTGAATTACAAATTCAGTTGTTTGCATTAAATTGCTGACATGGAGCTGTTGTGCTGAAATTGAGCGAGTAACTGTTCCCTGAAACATGTGATCACTGAGCAGAGTGAGGTCACCTGGTTTAATATACATTTTACCTGAAGGAATATTTTGTTATCAAATTATTTGAATAAGTGAATGAAGCATGTCAACAAACACACTATTTTGTATGAGTGAGTAATGTCCTGATCAAGGCTTTATGTACCCAAAACCAATCCAAATATTCAATAATCAAATCACATCAACAACTATTTGCACTGCGTTTTTAAGCTCAGGCAACAGAAACTGAGACAAAATGAAAAGATCACAAAGTTACAATCAGAAAAGAAAACTAAAAGTATTATAGTAGGAAAAAATACATAAAAATATACATAAGAAAATAGGTTTAAAAAGCTGAATAAAACAATAAAGTAAAAGCTAAATTACCAGATGAGCTTCAGGATTAGTCTTT
This sequence comes from Callopanchax toddi, assembly GCA_006937965.1. Lineage (NCBI taxonomy): Eukaryota > Metazoa > Chordata > Actinopteri > Cyprinodontiformes > Nothobranchiidae > Callopanchax > Callopanchax toddi. The sequence goes on along the minus strand of SSNR01000062.1, from coordinate 518,747 downwards.
AGAAGTACAGGATGTTGACCCCAAAGGAAGTGGTTTCATGGTAGATGATCCTGATATTTAAGTCTCGACGTTCTGATCCTTGAACAGCATGTAAGCTTTTATTTTAGAGAATGTAGAGGCAGAGACTGGTGATGAGGACTGATTAGATGTTTTATGTAAAATGGTGTTTGACTACTAAGGTCTTTGGGAGTCTAAAGGAGAATTTTGAAGGTCAACCTAGACTTTACAGAAAGCCATTGTAGCGAACACGAGAAATGTGATCTTACCTTGTGGAACCAGTTCTGGCTGCTTTTTCTTTTAAGGAGGTTTTTAAGGAATCGTATATCAACACCCAATAGGAGAGCTGTACAGTAATCCAGTCTAAATGGCTCAAAGGTGTGTTGGTATACTGACTTTAAATCTGATTCTTGTAATGTTTGACGTTTTTCAAAGCACTGACTTGCAGACTACATGCAAAAAGTGTATTAACTTTGTTTGTGAACACTATTGATCTTTTATTAGTATTTGCTAACCCTTGCCTTGCCTCACTTACTGTACCTATCACCTTGCCCTGTTTAATGATTATCCAGGTCCAGGTCATGGGGGTCGCATACTGAAAACAGAAGCCTAGACTGTCTCCAAAGCCACCTACACCAGCTCCTCAATTGGAACCACAAGACATTCCCAGGTCAGCCAATAATCCCTCCAGCATGTCCTGCGGTGGCTCGGTGTCATGTGACCTTTCTGTCTGGCAGAACCTTCTTGAAACACGTCCCCAGGGAGGCGTCTAGGATCTGGTCATATGACCCACCTCAGCTGGTTCCTCTCAAAGTGGAGGAGCAGTGTTTCTACTCGGAGTCTCTCCCAGTTGTCCTATCTCCTCACCCTTTCTGTAAGCCCGAGTCATTCCAGTCTTTGGTCATTACCTAAAGCTCATGACCATAGACTGGAATGTAAAATAACTATATTCTGGCTCAGCTCCTTCTTCAACACAACAGATCGATTCAGGGTCACTACAGACGCTGCCCTGATCCACATGTCGATCTTTTGCTCCCTCACTGGAGACCCAGAGATACTTAAACTTCTCCACTTTAGGTACCTAAAACTTTAAAATGAACAAATATTATGAACACAGTGAGATCATAGAGCTGTGATCTCCAACCAGGTTTTCATTCAAGATCATTCTCCCATGAAGTAGTGGATGGAGGTGATCATGATCATCAAAAAGTGCAATAAAGTACTAATGTATTATTAATACATATAAACAAAATGTGATTAGTGTGTACTTCATACTGTCACATTGTAATCTAAAAACACTGCAGTAAAATACTTTACAGGCTACAATGTGTATATGAATTTTAATGTATGTTTTTACTGACTTTTTTTTTTCTGTGTGGCCCAGAACTAAATGATTCATGGACTCGTACTGGCTCCCAGTCTAGTGTTATACTGGTTAGAGTGCATGAAAAGGCCATTAAAGAACACTGGATCCAAACACAGGACATAAAGAAATGCTCTTGAAGGATTGACTTGAGTCATTTATTGAGCTTTCTGTCTGCAGATGAGGAACGCTGGAGTCAGTTCTGTTTAACTGGTGGAGGGTAGACTGTTCTAGAGTTTTCTCACTCGCTAGGGTGATGGAGGGGTCATGGGAATTTGCCCAACCAATCCACATGTGTTTTGTGGATTTGGAGAAGGCTTATGACCGTGTCCCCAGGGACACCCTGTGGGGGACGCTCCAGGAGTACGGGGTAGATGGTCTTTTGTTAAGGGCCATTCAGTCCCTGTACCAGAGGAGTGTGAGTCTGGTCCGCATAGCCGGCAGTAAGTCGGACCTGTCCCCAGTGAGGGTTGGACTCCGCCAGGGCTGCCCTTTGTCACCGGTCCTGTTCATAACCTTTATGGACAGGATTTCTAGGTGCAGCCGTGGTGTGGAGGGGGTGGAGTTTGGTGACAGGAGAATCGTGTCTCTTCTTTTTGCGGATGATGTGGTCCTCCTAGCTTCATCGAGCTCTGACCTTCAGCTCTTGCTGGGTAGGTTCGCAGCCGAGTGTGAAGCGGCTGGGATGAGGATCAGAACCTCCAAGTCTGAGGCCATGGTTCTTGACCGGAAAAAGGTGGATTGCCAACTCTGGGTTGGGAGAGAAGTCCTGCCTCAAGTGGAAGAGTTCAAGCATCTCGGGGTCTTGTTCACGAGTGAGGGAAGGAGGGAGCGGGAGATCGGCAGGCGGATTGGGGCAGCGTCTGCAGTGATGCGGACACTGAACCGGTCTGTTGTGGTGAAGAGGGAGCTGAGCCAGAAAGCAAGGCTCTCGATTTACCGGTCGGTCTACGTCCCAATCCTCACCTATGGTCATGAGCTTTGGGTAATGACCGAAAGAATGAGATCGCGGATACAAGCGGCTGAAATGAGTTTCCTCCGCAGGGTGGCCGGGCTCAGCCTTAGGGATAGGGTAAGAAGCTCGGACATCCGGGAGAGACTCGGAGTAGAGCCGCTGCTCCTCCATATCGAAAGGAGCCAGTTGAGGTGGTTCGGGCATCTGGTAAGGATGCCTCCTGGGTGCCTCCCTCGGGAGGTGTTCTGGGCATGTCCTGCCGGCAGGAGGCCCCCAGGTCGACCCAGGACAAGCTGGAGGAAATACATCTTCAGTCTGGCCTGGGAACGCCTGGGCGTCCCAGCTGAGGAGCTGGTGGACTTGGCCGGGGAGAAGGTTGCCTGGGCTGCCCGACTTGGAATGCTGCCCCCGCGACCCGGACCCGGATAAGCGGAAGAAGGTGAGGCGAGGCGAGACTAACAACAGAAATGGTACTGGAGGTGAGGTGATGCAGGAGAGATCAACATTACTCAAGACCTGCAGCACAGGAAAATATGAATAGATTCAACAAATAGAAATAATGTAAAAAAAATAGATAATTGATTTCTGACTAGATTAAATGATTGATCATGTTTCAAATTGCATGCATTTAATAAAAATATTCCAATAAACCACATCATCCTGTCACTACAACCCACTTGCTGTAAAATGTTATGCATTGTTTCACAATATGCTAACAAGGTTGTATTTTTTGTAACTATGCAGCAACAGTGCTGCCAACATGGCAACTAAAGCCAAAACCATTAAAACAATGAAAGACTAAATTTTTAGTAAGTTAAGTGATCAGCACAACGTATTAGTCACACGGTCTACAGTCACTGCTATGTTTGACTTGAATATTGGAGAACGAAATGAATTCAGAACTGTTCTGAAACACAAACCAACTCATTTCTGTTTAGGTTTACTCAGGTTGAAGGACGTATATGGATGGTAGTTAAGAGAAAAACAGCCTCTGAGCATTTCTATGCAGACCAGCAGCATGAAGAGGTGCAGCTTAGAAGAGTGACTGACTCCTAACCAGAGGGTTGCTGGTTCAATCCCAGTATCTTAATGAGACATTGATGGTCATAAAACCAGGAACCTATTATTCCTTAAAGGACTGCATATCCTGTTTTAAATGGCTGTCATTTCATATTTAGAAATATTGAGTTGTACTTGTTTTGGTCAAAATTTGAATAAAACTATAAGCCTACATGGAATCTGTTACCACCTGGAGAACATGTTGTGAATGACTCTCAGCTACCAAAACACCTTGCTCATACCACGCTCTCACAGCTCTTCCTGGCGGTGTGTGAGGAGTGCTGATTTACTGTGGATTTTATTCCATAATGACAGCTTGGGGAGCACAGTACATGGTTTGAGGGCCAGAAAATGGAAGCGCTCAGGCTGGATCTAGCCCGCAGGCCACCTATTGAGTACTCCTGGTTTAGAGACTGAGCTACTGCTCAGTAGGTTGAGGTGTTGGTCTTGTAACCGGAGAGTTGCAGGTTTGAATCCCACTCTAGTTGGGTCACTTTGTCATTGTGTCCTTGAGCAAAACACTTAACCCACATGTTCCTGCTGGTGGTCAACGGGTCTGGTGGCACCTCATTATCTGTATCACTTTGCCTCTATAGCTGCCATCAGCAAGTGAATGACTGACTGGTGTAAAGTTGTAGTTATGACTTTGAAAAATGCCATAGACATTTAAAATATCCTAGCACTGGTTCTCAAAGGGTTTGCTCTAAAACTCAGTGATGCACAGACGGCATTTTCACTATCTTTCAGCCCCGAACTCATGTGACAGTCTGCTTGAAGAGGTCAACTGTTGACCCAGTCCCAAAACATTCAGCTGCAGAGGGAATGAATCCCTATTATCCAGTGGCTCTCAGCCTGATGGCCATGAAATGCCTTGAAGGGCTGATTTTGGCCTAAATCTATAACCTAGTTAACCTCTCTGTGGACCTACATAGAGGAAGAACTCACCTTGCTCTCACTCATCTAAGGACTCAAGCAGGTCTGTGAAGATCCATGACATCTCTTTTTCCATCATTCAACTCAACTTTGGTGCTACACAAGGATATGTTCTGAGCCCACTCCTGTTCACTTAAATGGTTGTTCTGCAAGATAGGGTAGCATTATATTGTGAAGTTTGCAGGTGACACTACTGCTGTTGGTTAGATCTCCAACAGGAGCTGGTGAAAACAGCTAAGTCTACTGACACATGGTACCGCAAACACAGCAGTAAAAGGAAAGAAAAAATAAACAGTCGAACACTGAAGCTCCAGTGCAAGTTGGTCAAGAAGATAGGCACATCATTTTACAACAGATCACCATGTAAACGTAGCCTGTTATCCTCTCAGCCACCTGTTGTCCTGCCCTCAGTAGAGCAGAGCTTGAGGATGTGTGATGGCAAAACCAAGCCAAAAAAAGAGTATCTAGAGTATAAGAGTAAGAGTATCTAATAGACTGTTTTTGCAATCTACAACTCAACCTTCAAACAGCTTTCATTTAGTTTTAAGTAAATGCTTTATACTGTATTGTTACTATGTGTTTATGTTTATGTACTGTATTTAGCAGATGCTTTTATCCAAAGCGACTTACAAATGATAATGTAACCAAGAAGTTACCACTGAGTCTAACAACAACTAACCTTGACCCTAACAAACTACTTTGACGGTTGAACACTAGTCAGTCTCTGAGGTGACAGCGAGGGAAAAGAACCAAGGATAGAGTGAAGTGCATTAAGAGAGTATAGAGGAGTAGGGGAAGGTAGGTGCTAGTCTAGAAGATGTTCTCTGAAGAGCTGGGTCTTCTTTGTGGACAAGGCCGCCTTAATGCACGGGCAAACTGGGGCAGTGGCCAGGGGCCTATGATAGTTAAGGGCCTATCATTTCAGGTAAAACAAAAAGAAAAAACCCATTGTTTTACAATTTGTCAGGTTTTCTGTCAATCAGCTCGTTTAAAGCTGCTGATTGGTCCAAATTACAAGTGACCTACATCCCCCACGTGATCTGTAAAGGCCCATTGGACAATGAGCTCACCAATCAAACAATCCAGATGATTTTGGGACGTGTTCCTCAAGACGTAAAGAAACTTGAAAAAATGTTGGGAAAGAAATTTGAGAGCGGTGCTCAGAAACGAAATTTGCTCCATGAGACATTACAGAATATACCAAAGCTTACAGAATTTTTTTTAAGCAGCCAATAAAGAAGTTGGGCAGAGTTTGTTCACACATGCACCGGGCAGAGATAAAGCAGTGCCTGCAGGCCGCGCAGCAGGGAACCGCTGCTGGGAACAGGAGACGACGCGGACAGGTGCTCTGAGTACTTGGAGCAGCAGAGAAGGTAGAAGACGTTTATATTAATGATTCAGGCCGCTGGGGTGGGGGCATCGTCACTGAACAATACGTTATTTCTGAGCAAAAGTTGGACCTGAACCGTGTCAAAACACAAGCGAGTGAGCAAGCGAGAGAGAAAGAGACAGGGAGAGAGAGAAAGACGGAGAGAAGGAGAAGGAGACAGAGAGAGAGAGGGAGGGAGTCTGGTTCTGGAGTCTGATTCTGGACAGTCGACCAGTACTAGGCTCTCATTTTGTTTTTGTACCTGCTGTGTTCAGACACCAAACAAAGTTTAGCACATTCTGACTCAGTGGTGACTTTATAATGTATTATCTCAGTTTAAAATGATGACCTCATAAGTGAACATCAGTTTTCTCAGGAACTATAAGGTACAAAGATAATTCTTTGTTTTTACATCCATCAGGTCCCAATCAGCCCAAATAGCAAAGAGAAATAAAAAATGCAGTCATGAAAGAGTTCAGGTCTTAGGAGGTTAAAGAGAAGGTTCTAGCACTGACCTGCTGGCTGCTGTGATCACTGTTAGATGTTTGTGCAGAGGTTATGGTATATGGTGGTATTTTCACATTATTTTGTTATATTTTTTATAATGTCTAAATTTAAAATAGATCTGTTGGCTTTAATAATATATTTTCAATTTTGAGCAGATTATTTATATCTATCTAGATATAGAACATATATATATATATATATATATATATATATATATATATGTATACAGGGAGTGCAGAATTATTAGGCAAATGAGTATTTTGACCACATCATCCTCTTTATGCATGTTGTCTTACTCCAAGCTGTATAGGCTCGAAAGCCTACTACCAATTAAGCATATCAGGTGATGTGCATCTCTGTAATAAGAAGGGGTGTGGTCTAATGACATCAACACCCTATATCAGGTGTGCATAATTATTAGGCAACTTCCTTTCCTTTGGCAAAATGGGTCAAAAGAAGGACTGGACAGGCTCAGAAAAGTCAAAAATAGTGAGATATCTTGCAGAGGGATGCAGTACACTTAAAATTGCAAAGCTTCTGAAGCGTGATCATCGAACAATCAAGCGTTTCATTCAAAATAGTCAACAGGGTCGCAAGAAGCGCGTGGAAAAACCAAGGCGCAAAATAACTGCCCATGAACTGAGAAGAGTCAAGCGTGCAGCTGCCAAGATGCCACTTGCCACCAGTTTGGCCATATTTCAGAGCTGCAACATCACTGGAGTGCCCAAAAGCACAAGGTGTGCAATACTCAGAGACATGGCCAAGGTAAGTAAGGCTGAAAGACGACCACCACTGAACAAGACACACAAGCTGAAACGTCAGATTTTTCTAAGGTTTTATGGACTGATGAAATGAGAGTGAGTCTTGATGGGCCAGATGGATGGGCCCGTGGCTGGATTGGTAAAGGGCAGAGAGCTCCAGTCCGACTCAGACGCCAGCAAGGTGGAGGTGGAGTACTCGTTTGGGCTGGTATCATCAAAGATGAGCTTGTGGGGCCTTTTCGGGTT
>SSNR01000062.1:486177-499722 GCA_006937965.1 Callopanchax toddi | reverse complement strand
GAGGAACTGGAGGGCTGGAGCTGGAGGGGCCCTGCTCCTGAGCCAGGGCAGGAGGTCCAGCAGAGTGTCGACGCACAGCTTCCTTCAGTGTTTTGCGTCGGGCAGTAGAAGTTGAGGTCTGGGCTCCAGACACACGGCTGCTGATCCTCTGTCCTCCTCACCTCCCTCCACAGGCTGTGGTGATTGAATGGGAAGAAGGGGCTCAGAGATGACAGCTGATTCTTCCTCTGCCAGTACAGAGAAGCAGTTAGACAGGTTGAGGTCAGGTGGGGTGCTGGAAACAACAGGAGGGGACCTCTTTCGGCCACGTACCACAGCCTCTGACCAAGATGAAGTCGGGTCTGGAGTGGGGCTGGATGTTGGCCGTGATAAGGGGTCCCAGGCAATAGTGTCCTGGAGCAGAGTGTCTCTGGATGTCTGATTCTCATGGTGATCAATAATCACTTTGGACAGTTTAGGGAAACGACTGGTAAGATCTGACAGCAGAAATTCTCTCCTTTCTAATTCATTTGACAGACGTCGAACATCTTCCTTAAGGACAGCGATCTTTCTATTTGCTTTAAGGAGCATAGATTCATCATTGTGAGGAAGAAGAAGTGGTAGCAGCGACATGCAGATACCTTCAAGGCTACAGCTGCAGTGGAGCGTTCTCTGCCGGATCGGAGTTTAGTCTGTTAAAAGTCCTTTAGAGATCCAAAAATTCCCAAAAAATAATATAATCCAGTGTAATCCAACATCAGTGACAAAGGGCTGAGTTTTCCCCAAGAAGTTAAGCCACAAAAGCCACAAAATTAGACCACAATAGAGAGCTGGAAAGGACACGTCTGCTCTCACATACCTTGGAGCCTTGCTGGTTTTTTCTTTAGGAGTTAATTGGTCACTGATTTGTTTTTGTTTTGTTTTTGAATGTCAGAAATGTATATTTCCGAATGTGGAGATATTACATTGGTTTCACTGGTAAAAATAAATAATTGAAATGGGTATATATTTGTTTTTGTTAAGTTGTCTGATAATTATGAACACCTGATATAGGGTGTTGATGTCATTAGACCACACCTCTTCTCATTACAGAGATGCACATCACCTGATATGCTTAATTGGTAGTAGGCTTTCGAGCCTATACAGCTTGGAGTAAGACAACATGCATAAAGAGGATGATGTGGTCAAAATACTCATTTGCCTAATAATTCTGCACTCCCTATATATATATATATATATATATATATATCAATAAGAGAAACCGATTACTTTCGGTTTTCACGGTGGAAAGAGCGGAGAGTTGAGTTCCGCTACCGGGTAGACAGGTGAAGAGAGTGAATTGATGAGATCTGAGGAGCGGGTGGGAGGGAGGACACGGGCTGCGATGGGAGCTGCAGGAAATCTGATGCTTACAAGCGCTCCGCCTTGCTTCAAACACAAGTTGTGTTAATTTCGTTAATTTTTTTAAACGCGTTATGTCTTCCAAATTAATTATCGCAATTAACGCGTTAAACTGACAGCACTAAAATATATACATATATACTGTATATATATTTGTGCTGGGCATTTAACGCCATTAACGGCTGCATTATCGCGAGACTCTTTATCTCTGTATAAGAAAAATAATGCCGTTAATCTAAATTGGGTTCCTAAATGGCAGACTCCGGTCCTGGTCCTGATCTGTTTTTTTCCGGAGTACGGACCCAGGTGAACTCGACGCGCCCTGGAGCTACTTCACGTGGGTCCTGGACCTGAACACTGGACCTTCAGGTCCGATGGAGGTAATCCTGTACCCAGTCTCGCTCCCTGTCAGGACCCTCACCTGGACTGGCAGGCAAGCGCGGACAAGCCCTCCCAGGAAGCCAGCTCCCCCGCTGGCCCCAATAAGCACCCCCGTTCCCCAAAAACCACCCTGGGCAGGGAGATCGCCGGCCCACCCATCCAGGTCCACGCCAGGAGCCCCACACGGAGCCCCCCACCCCAGCAGGGTAACTATACCCCCCTCAATCATGCACATAGTAAACTACAAACTTACATAGGACATAGACACCCAGGCAAAGTACCCCCCCCCTCCAGACTCAAGACCCCTCCCCCAGCACCGATGGAACCAGCCCCACATGACTAGGTGGTACCAAGGCCCACCCGCGCACCAAAGGCGCCAGGGCCAGGCACTGGGACAGAGGGACACCCCGAGGCAACCAAAACACCACCCCGGCAGGAGACGCAGCCCTAAAGTCAGACCCCCCAACGGGCCCAGCCCCAGGAAACACCCAGACACCCCCCACACCGTCCCAGGGGACAAAGTCCAGAACCCCCCTCATCCTCACTATGTGATGAAACTGATCAAAGTTGCCCAGAGAGATTTTTTTGGAGCGGAGGCAGAGGTCGTCTCAAGGTTAATATAGTAAATTGTTGTTTTGTAGGATGTCAGGATTGTTCCAGATGGGTGAATGCCTGCATGGAATCAGTGAAGTCGTTTTCAGATACTCCCACCATGCTGTCAGAGAAGAGCTGATGTTAGTGCTTTTAAATCAAGCATTTTGTTTAATGTTTGAGCTAATAAATGGTAAATCTGAAATCTCTATATTATTGCATATTGTCTGTTCTACGTCTAACCAGGACTCATCTAGTGGGTCCTGCTTAATCCGTCTTGAGATGTATTGTGGCCTGTTGGCTAAGAAGTAATTATAGAAGTTGAGTAGATCTAGTCCTCCTCTATCTTTGGTCTTCTGTAGTGTTTTTAAGCTAATACGTGGAGGTTTATCCTTCCAAAGAAATTTAGAAATAGAGGAGTACAGAGATCTAAACCAGTCAGATGAAGGTTTATTTGGAATCATAGAGAATAAGATATACACTGTACAGTGGAGGAAATAATTATTTGACCCCTTGCAGATTTTGTAAGTTTGTCCAATGACAAAGAAATGAAAAGTCTCAGAACAGTATCATTTTAATGGTAGGTTTATTTTAACAGTGGCAGATAGCACATCAAAAGGAAAATCGAAAAATAACTTTAAATAAAAGATAGAAACTCATTTGCATTTCATTGAGTGAAATAAGTATTTGAACCCTCTAACAAAAATACTTAATACTTAGTGGAAAAACCCTTGTTTGCAAGCACAGAGGTCAAACGTTTCTTGTAATTGATGATTAAGTTTGCGCACATGTTAGGAGGAATTTTGGTCCACTCCTCTTTGCAGATCATCTCCAAATCCTTAAGGTTTGGAGGCTGTCTCTGTGCAACTCTGACCTTCAGCTCCCTCCATAGGTTTTCTATAGGATTAAGGTCCGGAGACTGACTAGGCCACTCCATGACCTTAATGTGCTTCTTCTTGAGCCACGCCTTTGTTGCCTTTGCTGTATGTTTTGGGTCATTGTCGTGCTGGAACACCCATCCACGACCCATTTTCAGTTTCCTGGCAGAGGGAAGGAGGTTGTCGCTCAGGATTTGACGATACATGGCTCCGTCCATTTTCCCGTTAATGCGGTGAAGTTGTCCTGTGCCCTTAGCAGAAAAACACCCCCAAAGCAAAATGTTTCCACCTCCATGCTTGACGGTGGGGACGGTGTTTTGGGGGTCATAGGCAGCATTTTTCTTCCTCCAAACACAGCGAGTTGAGTTAATGCCAAAGAGCTCGATTTTGGTCTCATCAGACCACAGCACCTTCTCCCAGTCACTCTCTGAATCATTCAGGTGTTCATTGGCAAACTTCAGACGGGCCTGCACATGTGCCTTCTTAAGCAGGGGGACCTTGGAGCTCTGCAGGATTTTAATCCATTGCGGTGTAATGTGTTTCCAATGGTTTTCTTGGTGACTGTGGTCCCAGCTAATTTGAGGTCATTAACTAACTCCTCCCATGTAGTTCTAGGATGATTTCTCACCTTTCTCAGAATCATTGACACCCCACGAGGTGAGATCTTGCGTGGAGCCCCAGACCGAGGTCGATTGATGGTCATTTTGTGCTCCTTCCATTTTCAAACAATTGTAGCAACAGTTGTCACCTTCTCTCCCAGCTTCTTGCTAATGGTTTTGTAGCCCATTCCAGCCTTGTGCAGGTCTACAATTTTGTCTCTGACATCCTTGGACAGCTCTTTGGTCTTTCCCATGTTGGAGAGTTTGGAGTCTGCTTGATTGATTGATTCTGTGGACAGGTGTCCTTTATACAGGTGACTAGTTAAGACAGGTGTCTTTAATGAGGGTGACTAATTGAGTAGAAGTGTCTAACCACTCTGTGGGAGCCAGAACTGTTCATGGTTGGTAGGGGTTCAAATACTTATTTCACTCAATGAAATGCAAATGAGTTTCTATCTTTTATTTAAAGTGATTTTTTTGATTTTCCTTTTGATGTGCTATCTGCCACTGTTAAAATAAACCTACCATTAAAATGATACTGTTCTGAGACTTTTCATTTCTTTGTCATTGGACAAACTTACAAAATCATCAAGGGGTCAAATAATTATTTCCTCCACTATATATATATATATATATATATATATATATATATATATATATATATATATATATATATATATATATATATATATATATATATATATATATATATATAGTTGTATTGTTCAGAAATGACAAAAGAACAAAGCCAGTTCTAAATCCTCATGAAGGAAATTCAAATTCACTCAGTTATTTGTTTTGTCACTAATGCTTCCCAATGCGTCCTCCCCTCATACCTGTAGACTCCATCACTGGATTTTATTTGTCTAAAAGACAATTCAGGACAAGACACCTCTCTACCTGTCCTCTCTTCTACACCTGGCCCATAATAATTGTCACAGTAAGTCTGAAGATATTCAGCTCTAGTCTAGTTACCTAGACCGTCAGTTCTGCTCTGCAGACTTTGAGTCTGGCTTACCTCATCATCTCCTGCCTCTACTGTTTTCAGCTCTGCAGCAGCGTGAGACTGGAACACTTTAAAGTGCCTGTGACTCCATATTTAAATCACTTTATATTAAACAGGTGTAATCTTTGATGCCTCTAGATTAGTGTTGCACCATTATAACTCAAAATACGCTGTAATTATTTCCTAAGGAGCAACTCAGAGATCAGAAGAAAGCGCCGCCTTCCGGTTCTGCTGGGTTTCTCCTTATTTGGCAGCCTGACACTTCTGCTGCTGCAGGGGGCAGTGTCATCGCGTGAAAGAGAAACGAAACTGAAACTAAACACTACACGGTCTATGGGCAATGGCGGCGGCACTGCCTCGCTCCAGGTGTCGTGAACGTGCATGTGGGAGGAGAATTTACCATATAAGCAAGTCCGGATCACTATGACCTCATAGCGGGCTGGAGTGAAAAAAACTGTTTGAAACCTGGGTCTGAAATCTGGAAGAGCTTCTCACTGGCTGGACTAGGAGACAGATGGACGCCGTTTTTTGCTCTTTCTGGCAGGTTTAAGGTGAGAACTCAACGTTGCAACATGATAGATAAGTCAGAAAACATGGAAAACCATGTCATGGGCACTTTAATACACACTTTGACATCTATTACAACCTTTAAATCTAAACTTCATCAGGTTATTATGTATAATAACTAGGGATGCTCCGATCACGTTTTTTTTTTTTTTCTGCCTTTCACTGATACCGATCACATGGATTGACTGTAAATTTCACATTGTAGTGATGATGAGGGCTAAAGGCTACTTGATCTGTAGAAAATGAACCATAAATCTCCTTCATTTGGACAAAAACAGGTTTAACTGACTTTTTCCAAGATGAAAAAATACAAAAACTTGAATGCACCATGTAGACATCCATCCATCCATATAGAAATATATTATTTATAGATATATATTTCCAATCCTAATAGAAATCTATTATTTTTATTTAAACATATATTCTTGTGTACAAGATCCCCATTAGTTAGTTTCTGGTTGAAATAACATTTTGAGAAATTTTTTTTTTTTCATTTCTACTGCTGTTCAGACACAGAAAAGTCAGTTTTGTTTTGACACTCTGGTCCATTTTATGCCCAGAAAGAACAAACTTATTACTGACAATGATCTGATCATTACTAAAGAGTCTACCTGCTGCTCTCTCAGCTCCTCCTCCCTCCACCTGTCTGATCCACCTGCGTCATGACACGCTGCTTTCCTCTCCTCTCAGCTCATAAACGCACGAGCTCTTTCCAACTCTGTCATTAATATTTAAATTATTGTCTTTTAATACCAATTTGAAGAATTATCTCAGCTTCCTGACACTGGGTGTTGCGGGACTCACTGCACGACCTCGCCTCCAGGACCAAGCTCTGAGCCAACTATGGAGCAGATGGAACTATGGAGCGTCCCCCTGAACGGACATTCAGGGGACGGCAAGTCATCCGCTGTTTCACCAAATTCTGCCACCCTCCTGGAGTCACTAGATACAGGTGACAGATGAGTTTTCTCATCCACCTGCGTTTCTCCTGCGCCCCCTCCTTCTCTGCACCTCCTGCCATGCGCTGCTCATAATATGAGGCAACTACGGCCACCAGGAAAGCTCAAAATTATATTGATGTAATACTGGAAAAACTCCCGGTACGGACCAAACGCTGGAAAAAACTCCCGGTACACTGAGGGGTCAAATGTAATAGTCCCGGTACTGCATACCGTTCCGTACCGGCCCACTTAAAGCACTGAAAAGCTAACATCTGCTATCAGTGACTAATGGCGGCTAACGCTATGAAGCAAAGTGGGCTAGTTCGGCTTTCTCTTGTAGACTCACTGTCTCTCATTGTAGTCCGTATGACAGAAAACGTTAACGTTTCTCATTCACAAACTAATACTGTTACCAGAACATGAGTGAAACCCAGAGATATTTAATCCATTTGGAGGATATGTTTTATCCTGAAAACAAGGGGAAACAGAAGGAGAAACAGGCAGATGTTCAGTTCAGCGCAGAGGATTTTCAGGAGGGGGAAGCCCGTGATTGGTCCGCGCGGGGATCGGAGGTGCATGTCGCCGCTCACCTGCAGGTTCTGGAGCAGCAGGAGAGATGCGCGGATGTGTAGTGTGTATTCTATGAAATATTAACAGCTTTGAAGGAGGAGAGACTCCTGTTTGGTCTGTGGGGGGTGGAGGGTCTGCATTGTAACTCTGCAGCAGCGGTTCTGTGCAGTTCCATTTTGCTGTGGTTTTATGAAATATTGACAGCTTTGAGGACACAGTAATTGGCTCAAGAGTCAGAAAGAGGGGGCCCGAGGGCCACCTATTGAGTACCTATGTTATAAACTATTGAGAAAAGTTATAAAACATAACTAGAGTTTGGAGGGCTCAAGGACACCTTACTGAAATAGCTTAAAGTGCCTTGAAGTGGTAAAAGAGTCTAAACTCATCTGGTTGCTCTCAGGAAATAAGAGCTCTGCATCTTTCTGCCCATTACCAAGCACATGTTCTGCCTTTGTCTCAAACTTCTCAGTTTCCCTAGAAGAATCCATTTCTTGCCTGCAGCAGACATACACCAAACATGCACTCCAGTAAAAAGCCCCGACAGGTGAAGTGAATCCATTGATTATCTAATTACAGTGACACTTGTGAGGGGATTGGATTAGGCAGCTAGTGTACCTGATGTGCTGGATCTGTTTCAGGAGCTAAAGGACTTTGGCAACAGTTAAACTGCAACATCTAGATGACTGGATCAGAACATTTTCAAAACAGCATGGGTGAACAAGACTCCATGATGTATTGTAGCACTGACAGCTGAATCTTATATGTTTTCTTGACAAAATGCCATTTTGCTGTTGCAAAGACAACAAACCATGGCTAGATAATCTATGGGTGAGTTCTACAGTACCAGAAGCTTAGAAATAGATGTCTCAGAACGTGTAGATTGGTAGATGGAGTCTCTGTAGATATCCGGATACCTTTCATGAGTGAAACATCAGAGTACCAGCCCAGGTTAACAGGGTCCCACCCTAGTGGGGGTGGGGGGTGGGTAGGCAGCCTGAACCAGTTATATGGGCTCATCCACCTGTGGACACACCCCGAGGAGATTGAAGGGTTCGGTGCAATGTGGATTGGGTAGCAGACCAAGGCAAGAGATATGGTGGAGGTGGAACGTCAATTCTCTTGCAGAAATGGAACTGGTGCTTGTGGAGGAGGCTGAATGGTACCAGATAGATAAAGTTTGACTCACCTACAAACCATTTTCTCTGAAACTTATGTCCTTGAGAAGAGTTAGACTCTCCTCTTTGCTGGAGTTGCTCTGGGTGAGAGGCGGAGAGCTGGGGTGGGCTTTTAGTTTGCCCAAAGACTCTCTGCCTGTATGTGTGGATTTTCTCAGGGATGAAAGGGTAGTTTCCCTGCTCCATCTGTCAGGGAATGGGCTCTGACTGTTTTTTGTGCTTTCAGTAGCAGCTCAGACTACCCACCCTTTTTGGAGCTTCTGGAATGAGTGCTAGATAGAGCTCCATGCTAGATAGAGCTCCAACTGGCAACTCTCTAGTCCTGCACTTCATCACTCATGTGGGCACCAACAGCATAACTGGAGAAGCGTGATTTGGAGGAATAGCCCACCCAATCTGCAGCTGAGTGGTGTTCTGTGATTGGACTTCTACATAAGTCACAGTTTGGCCATTACGAACACCATGTTTGAACATAGTGATGCCCGTTGGTAGACTTTACATGTGGGAAGCTTAAGTTGTAGATTATTAATCAACTTTGCACATGTATCATTTGACCTGCCTCAATATGTTTTACACACTCAGATGAAGAAAGGAGCGAAGCTGTCAATTGATCACCATTTGGTGGTGAGCTGGACCAGGGGATCCAGAAGAAGATGCTGTGCACACCTGGTCAGCCCAAACATATAGTGAGGGTCTGCTGGAAATGCCTATTAAAAAAACTCTTAAGATGGTCTTCAATTCCCACATCTGGAATTTGACCGTGAACATGGCGCTCAGAACGTGACGCTCAGAAAAAAGTGTTCAGAACATAATGTTCAGAACTTGATGCTCAGATGCTATCAAGGCTACAAGTAGATAAAGCTTTTATATGGAGTTATTTACGCATCACTAATGCTAATTTATATAACCCACCTGTTGCTAAAGAGTGTTGTGCAGAAAAACATGCCACATTGTAAAAAATGGGAACGGTGAAGTGATTTGTGGCCATACATACAGTACATACCACAGTACAACATTGTGGAACTTGTTCTTTGCTTTGACCCGTCCCTGAGGAGCAGAGGGCAGCCAGTTTTACGGCACCTGGGAGGCAGTTGGGGGTTCAGTATCTCACCCAAGGATACTTGGACACATGACTTGGGCCTGGGATTGAACCCTGGTATTCTGATCAGTGAACAAGCTGTTCTCCCCTGAGCCATGGTCACCCAAAAAAGCTGCCCTATACTTGACAAATTGGCTTTCCATACTTCCTACAACCAGTTACAGATCAACTAAACCAATAAATATTTGTAGAGTAAAGAAGGGGAGGGACTTTTGTCATGTCCGTCACCTTGAGCCCCCTAAATGACTAAACCTGCCACTGGCTTTGCCCCATCTCATACGATTTTTATGAGATGAACTGTCTCTATAACACAAATTACCTTTATATTTGACTTAACATCTGAGACTCTGACTGATTTTATGGATCGGGTGTGATGCTCTTAGTTTGAATTTCTAATCTTGTCCTTTCCTAGACAACCTATTTATAATACATTTTATGTGTACACTACTTTTCTCTGCACTAAAATGATTTGTAACAAATAATTAGAAATTCTTTGCCAGAGTCATAAAATGTAGTCCAGTGGATTTGCTCTTTAGATCTTGGCGTGTTAACGACTCACACTTGGAAAGCAAAGACATCTGTAGATCCTTTATGGTACTAAGAGCAAGACAAGTTCCAGCTGTTGTTCTGATTCCAATATTTAACATGGTTTTAGGAGTTTTTATAAGTAAACTGTTGAATTAAAAAACAATAAACTTCATGGACATCCAATGAGTCCAAAGAAGCTCAAATGACTGCTTGCTCAAATGTGTCCTATAATCCAACAATTTCAAACAAATATGACATATTTTTCAACTGAGTGTATGCTCCATTCGTCTGCAGTAAGAGCCTTTCAGCTTGCCCACTATACATTATCTCGGTGCTGAAGCACTCCTTGTGGGGATAAGCAGCTGCCAGGAAACAAGAGGATGACAGCTAATGGAGTTTCAGACAGACATGTCCTTGGCTATCGTTTTGTAGTTTCAGGTAAGAAAAAGTGGCTGTTGAGACAGCTTTGTCACTATAGTTCTAATAAGAGGATTATAAGCAGGGATGTTTAAACTTTAAAGCTGAATTAATGCAACTTTTCCTGATGGTGTTAAAATACTTTACAACACTTTTTGTTTATACTGTAAAATTCACAGTGCTAATATGTGCATGCTAATATTTTGTATGTCCTTGTTTAACCTCTCATTTATGCAACAGTTTGATGTTTTCAGCAAATTACTTCAGATTAAACTTCTGTATTTTTCTGGCCTAAAACTGAACAAAGACTAGCCAACAAAGTGAATCTGGTAATATAATTACACTGTAGATGGTTCTTTATCGCTAAAACCAAAATTAAACAGTAAAATAAATTCGTATTCATACAATATCCATCCAACCATCCTCTTTTGTACCCAGTGTTGTGTAACTTCACACTTTAAGGAGCTAAAAGTTTAGTTTACAGAGATTCAAACAATGCTTCCCTTGGCTCTGAGGTTCTCCGATCAGTGGGGCCTCCTTTCCAGACACCTGGTGTAAAGTTTCCCAGTGAGGCTGAAAAGTGTTGTTGGCTCTCAGCAGAACACAACTTCAAAAAACCCAAACTAGCCCTTTAAGCCTCCTGGTCATGTTCTCACAAGTCCTTTACTCAGTCACTGTTTTTCTGTAACAAGGAGATTTGTCTGCTCCACGACATTAGAGAATGATTTCTACATTTACATAATTTGATGTAGTTTTTGAGCCTTCTCCTCTACCAACAAATGAATGGATGCAGACTGATCTAGTTTGTGTTTTTAATTACTCAGATAAACGCGATTCTTCTAGTGACCTTTTTATTTATATCTTTATTAGCTGTGGTCCTGATATTGTGTCTCTGGATGCTCTGTGTTGGTTTTTGTGAATAACAATCCTCTTCAGGGATCCTCCGCAGAATATTTTACATATCGCTTTGCTGGAAGCCATGAGGATAATCACTAGAAGGAATATAATAAATCATATTGTGCATTGTAATTCATAAGAAATGTAATGAAGCGATTTTAATATTTTTTGTTGTTGTGGATTTTTCAGTGCCAAAAAACCATCTGGTTGGAAACATGTTGGAAAGGTGATTCATGCAAAATGCCATCTGCCGTTCTTCAGTCAGACAGTGCATTACTGCTATTTCTGAAGTCGGCACTAAGCACGACAGGTTCCAGAGCAATGTGTGAGTCCCCTCGCTTAAAATCAGCAGCTCTGACAGGCACCATGTCCACATGCAGCCAATTCACAGACATCCAAGAAATCATGTGTTAAATACAATGTCTGGGCAGAATGAAACCACCTCATTATCACAGCATTCATTAATAAAGACACAACTGGCTGAATGTAGATGTCCATTTTGAGTTAACGATTCATGTTTTAATTATAATGTTGCTAAAGGTTTTTAACCTTCAGAATAAATAATCACTTCTTACATTCAGTCAAATTAACCTCTTATAAAAGTGCAACATGTTATTATTCAAAATTGAGATAAAATTATTATTTCACTTTAACTGTCATGTTTATAATAATAAATAATAATTTATGATAATAAATGGTGCAGCAATTGAAACAGTAAGTGAATATAAATTCTTAGGTGTTACAATAGACCAAAGGTTAAGCTGGAAAAAGCACATAGGAAATGTTAAAACTAAAATGTCAAAAACTATTTCTGTATTGAATAAATCAAAGCATATCTTAAATAGTAAATCCCTACTCCTCCTATACCAAACACTGGTCCTTCCACACATGACTTACTGTCTGGAGGTCTGGGGAAACACTTTCAAGACTCATACTAAACCCAGATTTTACTACAGAAAAGAGCAATAAGAATAATAACCAACTCAGATTACCTTGCACCAACACATCCCCTGTTTATGAAACTAAATCTACTCAAACTCACAGACTTGGTCAAACTAAAAACAGCCCAAGTACTCTTTAAAGCTCACAATAAAATATTCCCAGAGTCCGTCCAGAATCTGTTCCAGGTCAAAGAGACACAGTATACACTAAGAGGGGAGGACTGTTTGCAAGACAGAAAGTTAGAACTAATGTAAGGAGTCAGAACTGTTCAGTAGAAGGAGTCAAACTATGGACTAGCTTGGACATAGCAACAAGGGCGTGTAACTCTGTAAAATCTTTTGAAAAGACATACACTAAGGAGAGTCTGTCAAAATATCAAAAGAAGTGAACCTGATCCAGGGCTTATCAAAACTGTTCATGAAAATGTCATGTTTTTTGCACACTTGGAAAGATACTAATTCCTCTGTAATTGTTGGACCGTAATTTTGTAATTAGTTAAATAGTTTTCTGTTTTTTCTATTGAAATTTTTTCCTTCTAATGTCTATTCTTTTATTTACTTTTATTCGAATTTTTCTTTTCTTATTTCTATTTTATTCTATTTTTTAAAATGTTTTTCTTTGTTTTCAAATTATTCAATGACTATTGTTAACCTTGTTAGATTGGTTTTAGATTATTAGATTAGTTTTATTGATCAAAAATGGTAGTTAGTAATATTAATGCTTTATATATATAAATAACTTTTTTACAAAGTAGTCTTGTAGAAAATTGTATTTGTACAAAGGGTAGGCATACAAAAGCCAGGCTTCAGCCTACTCCTTTTTGGTTAAATTTTGGAAATTGTATTATTGTAATGTTCTCCTTCACATGAAAAATGACCAAAATAAACCAATCTGAATCTGAATCTGAATGTTTGAGGCAAGTTTCCTGACCCACATGCAGAATCAACTCAAGAGACAAGATAAAAAATTAACAAAGGATTTATTATAAGAATAATAATGATTAAAGGAGGAGGGTTCCGAGTTCTGGAGAGGACCGTCTCGATCTATAAGCAGTGTTGGGGAGAATACTTTGTAAATGTATTCAGTTACAGAATACTGAATACCTGTTTCAAAATGTATTTTGTACTGTATTCCGTTACTTTGCTTAATCCTGGTACTGTATTCTAAATACTTGGAATACTTAGAATACTTCCCCTATAAAACACGATTTATGTCTATTGCAAAGTGATGTTCTTGGTGTTCATTGCACTCCAGATGGAAAGCTCTTAACATGAAACCCACAATTGTGGGAAACCACAACAACATCATCAAGCTAACGTCATTTCAGATACAACACCGACACTGTAATGTGAGAAATGACAGAACGAACACGATACAGGCTGTTAAATAAAGCACTAAGGAAGCAAAACTAGAAAGATAAAACTAACTTTAAGGTGTTTCTTCAGATTAGATTAGAGTCTTTGGACGCAGCTAGTAGGTTGTTAGCTAGCAGACAAAGATTGCACTGCACCGTCATATTTCGCTCGCCCTGCTCCTTTTTTAGAATGAAAATTAGCTTGAATTTCCACGACATG
>SSNR01000062.1:412520-474380 GCA_006937965.1 Callopanchax toddi | reverse complement strand
TAGTAAACTAAAGGTCAGACTGTTGGTTTTAGTAAACTAAAGGTCAGACTGTTGGTTTTAGTAAACTAAAGGTCTGACTGTTGGTTTTAGTAAACTAAAGGTCAGACTGTTGGTTTTAGTAAACTAAAGGTCAGACTGTTGGTTTTAGTAAACTAAAGGTCAGACTGTTGGTTTTAGTAAACTAAAGGTCAGACTGTTGGTTTTAGTAAACTAAAGGTCAGACTGTTGGTTTTAGTAAACTAAAGGTCAGACTGTTGGTTTTAGTAAACTAAAGGTCAGACTGTTGGTTTTAGTAAACTAAAGGTCAGACTGTTGGTTTTAG
The DNA here is from genome assembly GCA_006937965.1 of Callopanchax toddi. NCBI lineage: Eukaryota > Metazoa > Chordata > Actinopteri > Cyprinodontiformes > Nothobranchiidae > Callopanchax > Callopanchax toddi. The sequence continues at coordinate 474,058 of SSNR01000062.1, read as the reverse complement.
TAAACTAAAGGTCAGACTGTTGGCTCTAATCAGGTTCACCTGATCCACCAGGTCGTCTCCTTACCTCATCCTTCCAGCATTCTTTGTTCAGTCCAAGTGTTTACGACCTACTTTGGTTTTTGTCTTCTGGATTCTGCTCTCTGCTGTGACCTGTCAGACCAGGTTTTTCTGCTCTAGTCTAAAGACCCACTGGCTGCCACGCTTTATCCTGATAGACTAACCAGTAAGATTACTGGGTTTATCTTTATTGGTTTTTGGATTTGGCTGTGTTTTATTAAACTGGACTAAGATCAGAATTAAGTAGCTTCTCACCTTAAATCTCCCTCAGAAACCTTCAACAGTAATTATAATACGTTTGTTTCAGGCCTTCAACAAGCAGACGGATAAATAAATCTTCAGAGTTCTGATGTGGAGCGGAGACACGGAGCCAGGATTCGAAGCACATTTTAAAACCTTCTAATAAATCTTATAAATCCATTTCTGTCTGGTGCAGTTATCAGGTCGAGCCATTACAATATTTTAGATTTACAGTCGTGAATTCATGAACAAAGTGTGATTTCTGTTTTATGGATCCTTTCCTGGTGCTTTGGTTTGGGACTCGTTCTACTGAACCCTCTAGTTCACACTGAGCTCTGAGATTGTTTACTTCCTGTCACATTCAGACGCTCATTACTTCCCTTCCTGCATCACTTCACCTCCATTAACAGTTACTAACCGCAGCCTTTGTTTCTGTTATTAGAGAAGCGCTGGGTTCGGTCTGTCGTCATGCTCCGAGTGTTCAGAGTTCTAACGCTCTGCTGCATGCGTCACCGAGCCGACCCAGTCTCTGAGCGTCCTCAGGCCTCCAGGACACAGAGGACAAGTCGGTATTCAGGAAGGAGTCGGTTGTTGGAGGCAGATAAATTCAGTTGTTTGCTTTAAACTGCAGGAAGGAGAAAATGAAGGAAGTTATCGGACACGAATCAGCTGTTTAGATCTAAAGTCGTTTAGTTCACTGAGCAGCAGACGAGAGGGAGGAGTTTGATTTGCTCTGATTCTCTTTAAGAATGTGAAAATTCATCTTTAGGATAAAAAAATATTTAAAAATATCAAATAATTTAGAAGGAGACACTGAAAAACTCATTTTAGCTCTTGTTCCAGTTTATGATCACCTAATTTAACCCTTTAAAGCTTGAAATGTGAAACAATGATTTAGTTTACTATTTATTGGTATGTGCTGTATCATTATTTTAGTTTAGTTTGTAAAAATATAACAGAAAATAAATCCTATTGCTCCAGTAGCTCCTCCACCAGGGGGCAGCAGACACACGGGTTGATGAACGTACTAATCCTGATACTCCATTTGCTTCCTTTTGCTCTGAGTCTTCTAGTTTTCACCAGCTAGACGCCAGATAACGACGCTCCAATAAACAGACTTGTTTTCCTTTTTGTGTGCTGTTTTATTGAAGAATGACCACTGCCTTCTCTTTGACCATCGTAAAACTGAAAAATACAGTACATGGTATTAGCTAACACTGAAAACTAGCTTGTTACATGCTAACTGCAAGCTAACACAATAACATGTTCATAACTCACTTCATAACGGTCAAATTGTCATACTAACATCCACAAAACATGGCAAAAATTGTTATCTTACCATAACACATACTTACAGACAAATCTTGTCCAAAGCAACAAGGTTTTAAGGTCACTATCAGCTCAACAAATGAACACTACGGCATTACGTTCAGCCATCTTGGATTTTCTGCTTTTTCTTTACAGACACAACGAAATTATATGACAAGGCAGCCACAAGAGGGCGCTCTAACACCGCTTATAAAAACAGTATCATCCAGTGCAGCTTTCAAAGGGCAGAACACTCCTATCTGGCTGCTGGGTGGACAGAATGCTGCTGCTTTGTGACAATATTCTCCACCAATGAGGACGACTTATTAAGAACAACTAACAAATTAAATTCACAGAAATTAAGAACGTATTAAATTAAAGTTTGGATCAAAACGTTTATACTTTAGGTCAAGAAGTTTATTGAGACCGCCTCTAAGGTTTGTGTCAGGTAAACCTTCTGAGTGCAGAAATGTGCTCCATCACAAACAGTCAGAGAGCACCTGATGCCTGTTGTTTTACCAGCTAGCCTCATTGAATTAGGGATGTACCGATACTGGTATCGGGTCATTTTAACCAATATCAGTATCGGTATCGGCCCGATACCAGTATCAGTTAAAGTTACCCGATACCAGGAACCGATACCAGTGGCTTCACGGACTGTGACTTGTGATTTCTGTTGTAGTTTCCAATATTGAACACTAGGGGGAGCTCTTGAGCTAAAGAGGAACAGTGTGGGTTGAGAGCTGGAGATGGTGCCAAATAGTTCATTTTATTTGGTTAAAATGTGGAAAACTGCAATAATTTCACTGTGAAATCACAGAAAATGGTTATTTTTCACCTTATATTTTAGTTTTGTGATCATTTTTATTAATATATTTAGCATTTTGTGCTTTTTCATTGTAATTTCTAATGATGTTTTTATTTTTGCATTGCTATTTCTTGTTTGTTTTGTTCTTATCTTAGTCTTATTTTGACTGAGCACTTACTCGAACATAAAGTTGAGCGACTGACTCACGATGCCTCTAGTGGTCATTAATAGAACTGCACTCAGGCTCAGTGTGCTGCTCAGTTTCCACCAGCGTGAGAATATTCACGCTGTGACAGAAACTGAACTGTTTGTTCTTTTCCTCTCACCGCGACTTATTAATACGTTATCAACCGATCACTGCTAGAAAACATCAGTCTGTGCAGAAAAATGTCCAGCCATAATCAGATTCCTGTTCCTGTGTTTGGATGTTACTGCTCCTCAGACATTTATTAAACCTTTGGATCTGTGATTGCTTTGGTTTGTATCCTATGCTGACATGGGAAGCTTGCAGATTATTACTGCATGTTCTGACTTACAGAACTGTTTGGCTAAATAAAAGCAGAGGTCCAGTTCTGGGATTGCTTTTCCGGATGGTTGATTCATTTATCTCTTCAGAATATGAAGTTTGTGGCTGAATTTATGTTGTAAACTTCCAAAAGTTGTGTGTTTACAAAGAGCCTAAAAGAGCAAAAATGTTCATTCACCCTAACACATTTTGGCACTTAGAAACACTTCCTCCCTGACAGAGGTGATGTGCAGATGTTGCAGGCGTTGATGTGAATGTGAGCCTGTTTTTGTCACTTTTTCTGTCGTATTCCCCTCAGCTTGTAGGCAGGAAGGTCTCAGCATCGCTCTGCCACAAAACGCTCCACCTAAACGCCTCAGACACTTATCTTCCTCTGGGGATAACAAAGCACTGCAAATAAATGCCGGGCGGCACAAGTGACAACAGTCACATTACTGCAGCCCGACTGGCGATAAGGCACCTCAGGCCCCTCGTGTGGCCTTTGTCTGCAGCTATCTAAAAGTGGAACACACACGGAGAAATGAGCATCTTTGCTGAATGGACGTGCTGCGATCTGACTCCTCCTGCTCCTCAAAGAGAGTCAGAATATCAGCGGACCTGTTTTATCTTTCTGCCTGAGGTAGGACATAAACAGGTGTCTCTGCCAGCTGCTTTTCTCTGCAATTATCTCACCTCTCTCCCACTTCATTTGAACCCACTTCACTTTGTCCCGGAACAGGAGCTCCCCTCTGTGCAGCGCCGCCCAGCTCTGCTTCCTGCAGCGAGGATGAAAAATGCCCTCACCAAAGGTTATTACAGCACGTTTCCTACAGAAGTCAAACTTTTACTGTGATCTTCAGCAGCGGGGAAGGGTTTTTACATCAGGTTAAATTTAAAATGCAGTGATTAGCATTTTCACACCGCGGGCTGCACAATATTCTCTCAATGGGGGGGGGGGGTCTTTTAAAGGATGCTGAAGGTTTTGTTAAATGTTAGAACTTCTCTTTTTGTCCTGAGGACTTTTAGGGTCAATGGATCCTGATGCACAGCAGTTCTGAGGGTCAGGACGCACTAGGAGAGGGTTTAGGGTTGAAACCATCAGAACCTGCAGGTTGAGCGTCTCTGAAGCTGAAAGGTTTGGGTCTCACTGCATCAGTGCATTTGTTCAAACCAAAGTGGCGTCGCCTAATTTGAACTTCCAACAACAGTCAAATTCACTGAGCGCAAAAACTCTTCCAGGAAATAGTTGAATATTTTTCACTTTAATCCTGTTTAGACTGTCGAAGTAAATTAACCTCAAACCATTCTGGACATAAAGTGGTCAAGTGGAGTATTAGTACTAGTACCTTCATCAGAGACCTGCCATATAAACTAGTCTGCTGCCCCCTGGTGGAGAAGGACCTGTTTCATTTCCTGTTGTTATATCATCACATTAAAGCCATACTCAGTATCCAGGTAAACAATGTAGCTTTTAACGCCAGCTTTAAGCCTCTTAACAACGTTCCAACATAGTATAGCCATAAATATATTGTGGAGATTAAAAAAACCCAAAAGAAATCAATAAAGTAGTTGTCTCGCAGTTCTCTAAAAACTTCAGCCAATCAGCTGTCTGTCTGCAGCATTTCCTCACTGCTTGGATTGGCGTTAATCCGCCCGGACACATTTTGGGGCAGAACATCCCGGAAGTGAAAGTGAAAGTAGAAGTAGGACAGAGAGCCGGCGGGTGATTCCATTTTAAGATCAAAATACCAGAGTCCCCCCAAAAACAGCTTTTCAGCTAGCAGAAAACTAAAAACGTTTGGAGGTGAAAAGAGGAAAAGCTGGGGGAACGTTTCTACGGCTGGAGTTAGACTCTGCTTTGTCACCTTTACAAACCGTGGTCCTATGTCGGCGGGAGGCTGGCGTACCGATTATACCCGACGGGAGGGGCGAGCGCTCCGAGTCGTGTTTCTGTAAACTAGCTAGGAGACCTAGCTAGTTTACCTGGATACTGAGGATGGATTTAAGAATGAATCAGATGATGCCTTAACATCCTGCTCTGTGATTGGTTAGCTCGTTGGGTGTTTTATCATTTTAAAGCCTGACATGAAATATTAATCAGAAAGCTAAACATTTGTTGGTGAGTGTTAATATAGAAATCATTTATACGGAAGCGTATTGCATTCACCCGAAAAAAATAAAAAGCTCTGTTCTTCTGAATTAACGAGATAATTTACCCTAACCCTAACTCTGAGATAAATTTACTGGATTTTAATGCAAAAAAAACACAAAAATTACTTTTGATGTAAATTATTTCTCTACAATAGAGTCATTTTTTAAATTTAAAATCACAGAACTGACCCCAGATCACGTTTGGTTTAGATCAGATTACAGATCTTTGTTTGACGGTGACCTGCTGTGACCCTCCTCACACCCCGGGTTAATCAGTGTGTGTCACACACCTGATTCATAGAAGCAGGTGCAGATTTTCTTTGCAGATTGTCTTGAAGTCGTTGATGTGGAGGAAGTGAGAAGCAGCAGCTGCCTCAGCGGAGCAGACTCCTGAACGTGAAGCAGGCCGACACTGAAACTAGCCATCCTGAGGCTGATGAACCTCACAGCTTCCTGGCGCTCAGTCCAGACGGAGCAGTGAAGGGTTTAACTCATCATGTCAGATTATACCTTCAACACAGCAGCACTCTCCGCCCCAAAGCTCAGAAACTCAGCCTTGGAGCAGTTACCATGGCATCCAGGTAACTTTAAACCAGACGTGATTTGCTGATTCTCTTTAATGATCCGATGAACTTTTCATAAAAAGAGAGTTCTCAGTTTTCAACCCACAGAGCTTCTGTTAGTCCGGTGCAGCCGTTCCTCTCAGCGTTTCATCAAACTGAAGGAAATGTTTTTGGTTGAAACTGATTTTCCTTCAACCAGGAGTAAAGATCTGCTGATATGTTTGGTTTTGTCTTTTTGGTGCGAGCTGCTGCTCATTCTGACTGAACCACTGCAGGAGCAGGTTTTACAAAAGGCCACGGAGCAGAGCTCTAAGAGTGATGAGTCGGCTAAACAGAGGCAGAGAAAACGCTGAGTCGTTTCAGAGAACAGCCTCACTGAAACCATTCGAACGTAGACGGCGAACTCATTGGAAGCTTGATTTTAAAACATGTCCTCCCTCTATGTCCTGCATGTCTGTGCTTTGTTTAAATATGTTGCTGCTGTCACCTGCAGGGAAACCCGAGCACTGCATGCATCCCAGTTAGTTATGAGAAAAGTCAACCTCATTAAAAATGGATGCTGCTGCAGGAGAGCAAACAGCTAATCCTCTGTCAGGAGTTCGGTTTGCGTTCGCTCCTCAAATAAAACCCAGAGCGCCGTGAACGCCTGTTCAGCAGAACTCAGTCCTCCTGCTTCCAGAGCGAGGATCAAACTCGAAGAGGAGAAGACCCGCTTTCTGTAACGAAGCAGGAAACAGCCACGCATTAAAACACAAGTCTGTAAAACTAGAAGACCTCTTTTTGTGGTTGTTGGGCGGCGCTGCTTAAACAAAAAGCATTATGGAATCTGTTCTGTTGTTTTCAGGATGTAAAGGATTTTAATGACGTGATGAAACATTCCAGGGCTGAAAACAGGAAAAGACTTTATTCTCTTAAAGAATGCATTTCAGCTGCTATGTTAGGGTTCAGCACGGGGTTAGGGATCAATAAAGATCATCAGGCTGAGAAATGCTCAAAGGTTTGAAAATACCTCGTGTGTTCTCATGTCGTCGTAGACTGATTGATGTTTTATCCTGATGAGACTCAAACTGTTCTTTGAAAGTTAAATCCATCCTCAGTATCCAGGTAAACAGACGAGGTCTCCTAGCTAGTTTACAGAAACACGTCTCGGTGAACTCACCCCTCCCGTCGGGTAAAATCCATACGCCAGCCTCCCGCCGACATAGGACCACGGTTTGTAAAGGTGACAAAGCAGAGTCTAACTCCAGCCGTAGAAACGTTCCCCCAGCTTTTCCTCTTTTCACCTCCAAACGTTTTTAGTTTCCTGCTAGCTGAAAAGCTGTTTTTGGGGGGACTCTGGTATTTTTATCTTAAAATGGAATCACCCGCCGGCTCTCTGTCCTACTTCTACTTTCACTTTCACTTCCGGTAGGGCTGTACCGATACCAGTATCACTATCGGTATCGGCCCGATACCGATAGTGATACTGGTATCGTATCAGGCCGATACCGATACCGATACTGGTATTGGTTCCTGGTATCGGTTAAAGTTACCCGATACCAGGAACCGATACCAGTGGCTTCACTGTCTGTGACTTGTGATTTCTGTTGTAGTGTCCTATATTGAACACTAGGGGGAGCTATTGAGCTAAAGAGGAACAGTGTGGGTTGAGAGCTGGAGATGGTGCCAAATAGTTCATTTTATTTGGTTAAAATGTGGAAAACTGCAATAATTTCACTGTGAAATCACAAAAAATGGTTATTTTTCACCTTATATTTTAGTTTTGTGATCATTTTTATTAATATATTTTATTTTTTATATAACTCAGTTAGTTGTAAAAAGCAGAGAAGAAAAAATAAAACCTGTATTCCAATTCGTTGCATTTTTTGTGTGGTAGAAGTATCGGTATCGGTACTCGGTATCTGCGAGTACTCAGATTTAAGTATCGGATCGGTTTGGAAAAAAGTGGTATCGGTACATCCCTAGTTTCCGGGATGTTCTGCCCCAAAATGTGTTCGGGCGGATTAATGCCAATCCAAGCAGTGAGGAACGGCAGACAGACAGCTGGATTGTCCAATCCTATCCAGTAACAGTCCTCATAAAATTCAGCTGATTGATGCTAAACAGCTCAGAAGTGGATTTAATGAGACATTTGGAGTGAATCTGGTTCTGGAGGTTTCTGAGTCATCAGAACGAATCGATGAGACGACGAGCCAAAAGGAGAAACCAGAGTTTGGTTCGACCCGTCGCTTCGACTTCCAGCAGCTCAGCTGTGTTTCAGAGTGAAGTCCGTTTAAGCAGACGGCTCCAGGACTTCGGTCTGAAACAACCCGAGTCCAGACACAAACACCTTGAGATTCTACAGAACTCCAGCTGCTTTGCTTGAATAGAAAACAGATTGTGATCATTGCTTCTCCTCCTCCTGATTTTGGCTTCATTTTAATGTTTTGATGATGAAATGATTTCCTTTTGGAAAGCTGACAGATGATTTCAGCTGGAACCCTTTGAGTCACTTCCTGTTTCGTTAGACAGACGCTGATGATTCCTGATCCATCGTTTCAACATTCCAGTTATGTTTGAGATCAAATGATGACCATGTTGTTTTCACATGCAGGCTGACGTCAGTCCATCCACGGGGAATTCACCCGCCAGCGTTCAGAAACTAAAACAAACACGTTCCATCTCTTCCAGTGCCAGACGGCATGTTTTAGGATTATGAATCTATTTGAGACCACGGGGTTTAAATCAGCACTGAGAGACAAACCCTTTAAATCAGATCCTACAGCTTTAAAGGAGTTAACGTTGGTCATTTATACTTTTTTCTTTCACAAACTGTAAAATATTTAAAGATTCTTGATTCAGAGAATTTTTCTGACACCAGATCAGGCAAACTGTCAAACATTTATACACTGAAAAAAGAGAATAGTTGAGCCAACTTAACTGAATTGCTTCAGTTGGTAACCAGTAATTCAGTTAAGTTTATCCAACTTAAATTATTAAGTTTGTTTAACTTGATGAATTTAAGTCAAACTCACTCAAATCATTTAGTTTCTACAAATTCAAAATTCTAATCCTTCTGACTGAAATTGATGTAAATTCAACTCAAATCTTTCGGTTTTTCCAAATAAAAAACTGAATGATCAAAAAGCACATTATCAATGACTTTGAACTTAAAGAGCCTGGGGCGCCAGAGAAAACTCACACAGCATGAAGAACCCAGAGCTGGGAAGTGAACCCACAACCTCCTGACTGTAACAGTGCTAACAACATGCTCCACCAAGCAGCTCACTGTTTCATATGATTTTAAAAATATTACACAATGAACACTTTTTATACTTCAACATGTTTTCCTCCTCCTTGAATGGAGTTGAGTATTTATGAATACTTAGTTTTTGTCGCTAACCTGCTAGCAGGGCTTAGCTAGTCATAAATATTCAACTCCATTCAGAGAGTAGGAAAATGTTTTACAGTGTAAAAAGTCTTTATTGCATTATTACTTGTATCTGTGTAAAATAGTTAAATGTGTGATGTTCTCACAATAAATGTTAAAATGTTCCGTCTCTGCAGTGGATTCTTTTTCTTTTTAGCCAACTTGAAATTCTGATTACAATGAAAGTAAAAACTAAAATAACACGCTAAAACACACATTTAAGATGATTTACATTTAAATAGTTTTAAGTTCAAAGTCATTGATAATGTGCTTTTTGATCATTCAGGTTTTTTATTTGGGAAAACTTAAACATTTGAGTTGAATTTACATAAATTTCAGTCAGAAGGATTTGAATTTTTGATTTGTAAGAAACTAAATGATTTGAGTAAGTTTGACTTAAATTTGTCAGGTTGAACCAACTTAATAATTTAAGTTGGATAAACCTGATTGAATTACTTGTTACCAACTGAAGCAATTCAGTGAAGTTGGTTCAACTTATCTTTTTCTTAATGTGAACATCACTGATTTTATGTTGATTGAACCCAAAACTGTAAGTTGTCCTGATTAAACCAAAATAACAGGTCAGATTTAGGTCAATAAGTCCATCACCTCGACTACAGCTCACATATTATTTTTAGAGTGATGTTTTCTAATAATCATCATCATAATAATAATAATCTAAATAATAGTTTTTAGACAAAAACATTCAACGTTCACTCTCTCAGCCCTCATCATCTCGTCCTTAATCAAATCATTTTTATTGTCTTGTGATTTCTGGAGAGTTTTTTTACTTCTAAACTGAATAATGAAGGAAATGAATCCCTATCACGTTATCAATAATAATAATATCTGTCGCTCCTCCTTCTAGAGCTTTTGAACTGAAGAGTTTTCTCTTCTCTTCGGTTTGTTGTTATGTAACTTTTTGGACGTTGTGTTATGTAAGTCTCTGTGCAGAAAAAGGATTTGTGGAGAGAATCCAAAGCAAAGGGATTCACTCTCTCCCAGGAGACAAGTCTAAACTGGACCGATCCATTATTCCAGTCTAGTGATTATTTTTGGAATGCCTCAAAGCAAAAATCAGCAGCTTTCTTCAGCTCCTAAATCTATGAAGAGGAACATTTTTAGGGAGGAAAATAAAAAAGATTGTGATGAGTTGACCAGTTTGGAGAATTTGATCTAATTCAGTCTGATTTAATTAGAGGAAATACAGTTTTATCCGATCCAGGAGAAAGCTCAGATTCAGTGTGTTGGTGTTTAGAAATGTTGTCTAGTGGTCGCTTTAAATCTGTTATGGAAAAAGGTAAAAACTCAAAAGACTCCAGTGGATCCAGAGTGATGACGCAGCAGGGTCAGGGTTAGAACAAGCACAGCCTGGTGTAAACTTTATATTTTGATATTATGTGGTAAATAATTTAATGCAGCGGTGTCCAAACTTTACAAGACATGGGCCAAAATCTACAAGTGACATGTTCTGCCCCCTTGTGTCTGTGAGTTCCTCCTCCTGTGTCCTGCACTAATCCTCCACAGGTGTGTCTCGTCTCCTTGATTAGCTCCCTCCTATATAAGCTGTTTAGTGTTTTACCTCACCTGTTCCTGCCTCCATTTGGGTCCTGCACTACCTCAATTGTGACAACACAAAAAATATTGATTAGTTTAATTTTAAAAATGCAAAAACTATTTTATTGTCAATTTTATTTATTTATGCAGCTCAAAACCACATTGTGAAGGCAACATTTTAATGGACAAAACCAAGTGTTTTCTTGTATAAAAGGATCAAGTTTTTACACACAAAACCTTAAAAGCAGCTGGAACTTTTTCTTTCTTTAAGTCCTCTCGGTGGACAGAGGAGAACGGGGTTGGTTGCTTTACTTTTTACTTCAAATTCCAAAACATTGTAGAATTAGTCCCATTTCAATGTGTAATGGAAGCCTAAAGCATCTGGTTGAAATACAGTCGCTTTATCTTTTACGAGAGAAATTTGTGTAAAAGGCAGGGACCACAATACAAGTTTGTGTCAAAACAACAAAAACCCAGAGCAGAAGCAAAACTGAGGTGCAGCAAAAGCATGCCCTTCAAAATAAAAGCCTGAATAACAAAATTAAGTGAGACCCAAAACGGTCTGTTCTTCCTGGTAGCTTTATTTGGGTGTATTTTGTGTGTGACTGTTTTTTGGTTGATCCTTTTGGAACAAATCTTATCCCATACACTTCTGAAACTTTTTATTTACAACGCCTAATTTCATATCTTAGTTGAAGTAAAACTTTATAGAAGCAAAAACATCTCAAATGCCATGAAATGACAAAACATTTAGGCTGCTTGACAAAAATCAGTGGTAAAAAACTGAATCAAGATGTCTAAAAACAGACCAGAAAGGGCCAAATCAAACCTCTAATTACTCAGTTTCTGTCATATTCTGCCCCCTAGTGTCCAGTTTGTGCCTGTGTTCCTCCTCCTGTGTCCTGCACGAATCCCCTCCAGGTGTGTCCCGTCTCCTTGATTAGCTCCCTCTCTCTATAGGCTGTTTAGTTCTCCCTGTCGGTTCCTTGTGTTGTATTCCCAGCCTCCTGTGTCTCCTGAGTCCAGCCATAAAGCTGTTTAGTCTTATACCTCACCACGTGTTCCTGCGTTTGGGTCCTGCACTCCCCAGTCATGACAGTTTCTGAGTCACAGTTCTGACAGCGGTGTTGGTGAACAGGCCTCATGACAACCATCCCTACCAGGAATTGTTTACTAGCACTTATGGTAGCAAGCACATGCTAATGTCTTCACAAAAAAAAACTATTTTACCTGTAGCTCTCACTTTGTAGTTTAACATGTAATAAGTGTTTAATTTTAAAGATATTGTGTAAAGATATGGCAAAGAAAACAGATTCATTATAATGTAAAAAACCTTTAAATCCTCACCTCGACATCAAGTATCAAACTGCTACAATTACAGCTAGCTAGTCTGACAACTTTTCAGTAGTTTACACACCAACATTTTGTCACAGCGCCCTCTAGGGGCCTAGATTCAGCCACTGTGACAACTAAGCCTGTTCTCCATTCTCCAGATTTGTATAAGTTCAGAGTTTGGTGTCGTTTCCTCCTCAGTGAACCGATTCAGCCCCACAGCTGGTTTAGATGGTCGTCTCTGTTGTTCAGGGGTCAGGAGCTAAACACTCTAAAAACACAGTGACTCAAACATAAACTCCAACTTTACAACCCAAATCCTTTCATAAACATTGAATTAACTCGTTTCATATCTCCCAGGATGCATGCACTCTCTTTCCAACCACATTCATCTTTCATCCTAAGTCCTGCATGTTTACAGCAGTGTGTCGCTGGGGACTTGACGATAAACAGAACGCAAACAAACCATTAATCTCCTCCTGCGAGCAGAAAACTAACCCCTAAATACCTCCTCCTGCTCGTTTAGATTATAATGTTAAAACTGAGACCATGATGCAAACAGGACCACAGAGTGTTTGCTTAAGAAAACACAACAGATTATGAATATTTTACTGTGGAGGTCTGGAGTGGGGATAATTCAAAGCAGGTTGACTTTGTTCTGATTGTGGATTTTTGTATAATATTGTCATGTCATGAGCTCGTGTTTTATTGTGTTATTTTGTGTTGTGTTTGTGTTCCTCCAGTGGAGGAACAAGAAGAATATTTGGAATTAACCCTCAGGTATACTCTCAGGTCCTTAGAGGACAAACCTGTCCACTTCTGAAAACTTTAATACTTGTTCTACTTTATCGAGTTGCATCTTTAGATCAACGTCAGGCCTGATTATAACAAATCAAAAATTACATTTTTATCAGGATTTAACCCTTTAAGTGCCAGTTTGATAACAAAAAGGAGTAATTTACCATTAAAAAATAATATTTTTGTGTTTTTCATCAAAAAAGTTGCACCATGTTATTGAACTGTGTAGCCTTATAAACTTATTAAGTTTGTGCACACACTTCTGTAAAATCTAGCTTCGCTTTGTCGGTTTTATCCTGAGAGTTCTCTCTGATGCCTTCACTTACTAGGATTTCACAGGAACTTTCTAGGTTCTGTCAGATGCTACAGGGAGTAGATTACGTATCTTGATGTTGACGAATGGAAGTCTGAGTCAGGAATAAGACTTTACAGGATTTATTATAAAAGAAGACGGACACACAGTTACAAACAGATGAGCAGAGGTAGCGAGGTTCTAGCTTTTGTCAACACGACGGTGCGGTGTTCTAAGTTGATCTTAAATTAAGTTTTAATGACCCGAGTCTCATGATGTTTTAAGACTAGGGAGGTTTTTCTTAATTTAGTTAGGTTGGAGTGGAGGAGTTGCTGATGGGTAAGTTAGTGGAGTGTTACTTATCATCAAGCCTTTCAGCTTTACCAGAGGGTGGAGACTTACTGTACGCCGCTCCGGGATCGACGCCGATCGGAGAGCTGGGTGGGACGTCGTGAAGGTGGGGGTCCCGGTTGGACGTCTGTGGAGGTCGGGACCGCCGTAGGCCACGGTAGTCGTCCTTGGATGCGGTCGTCAGGAGATCCTTTTCTGGGTTAGCTGGCAGTTAGCATCTTGAGCTAACAGAGCTGAGGCTCCTTTTCCCATGTCGTGGAGAGAGGCAGACGTGGGGTGTCTATGCCTCGGGGCTCAAAACGGGGCTGACCCGTACAGGAAGGCCGGCAACTTAGGAAATAGCTGAGCTGTGTAGCTGATGACAGCTGAGCGATCTGGTCTCAGTGTAGGCTGCTGAGAACTCAAGACTTCTGGGAGTGGAAGGCAGTTAAAGGAACCTTACGGTGATGTGGACCAATGGAAAGGTTCTATCAAGTTCACGTGACTCAAGCCCTTAAAGCTATAGTACACCTTAATAAGTAAATATATGAAACATATTGATTTGAACCTTTTAGCAAAGTAAAAATATGAAATAATACTGAAGCTGGATCACACATTCATAATACTGTAAGAGAAAATGCATTAATCATATTAAGACATTTCTGGACAGTGGATTAAAGTAGTGTCCTTTAGAAGGAGACATCAGGAAGCCTTTGAATTTATTATTTCTAAAAGAGTCCTGTGGAGTCTTCCGAAAAAACGATCAGGATACCTGGGAATGTTGATTCAGGTTAAAACATAATAAAAGAGTCATTGTAATCCAAGTTATTGGGAAAAAGATGATTATTGTTTGTGTGATGTTCAAGGGGTCAGAGGTTATAGCATATTTGGTACCGCTACAACTGGCATGAATGAGGTTGTGTGAGGACCCAAGTGCAGGTAAGGATGGTAGCAGAACCCAAAAGGCTTTAGTAAGGCCTATAGAACCCTGGAGAGAACACAGGGGACAAACAGGTAGGAGGATCCAACAGGAGTGATAGAACTGAACAGTGTTTATAGGGAAGGAGGTGATCAGGGAGATACACCTGTGGAGGATTAGTGCAGGGAAACAGGAGGAACACAAGAAAGCATGGGAGAACAGACCAAAACACCAACAACTGGACACAAAGGGGCATGGGACATGACGGGTTTATCATAAAAAAAACTATAATCTTTGTTTTTTTCATCAAAAAAACTCATCATGTTATTGAACGGAACCCTGATCATTTAATATTTGAGGACTGAAGTTGATCAGAAGATTCACCCAAAGAGTAACAAATCAGGAAGGTTTTTATAGCAGATTTTGGAAGTGGACGTTTTTCTTCTAATGCCTCAAGAGGATGGTAAATACTGTAATGTTTTCAGCGTTCCAGTGGTCTATTTAAAAAAAAACATTAAAACTGAACTTTAACATTTGCCTTTGTTTTGTCCAAAGCCAGTCACAGTGACGGACAGACGAAGACTCTGAAAGGTTCATTCTAAAGGAAAACGTTCAGCTGGCTCACCTCTGACAGACTGTCTGAATCTGTTTGCCTGCATTCTTTCCTCTGAGTCTTGGAGTTGGAATCAGGCTCTGCACAAACAAAAGAACCTTCTGGAAACTGACCAACACACGATGGGCAATCAGGTGTGATTGTGTCAGTAATTGGAGAGGCGTTCTGCGGCTCCGTAGCGCGGCGCTGCTGATTGCCTTTGAATAGTGGCTGAGTGATTGGAGCTGCCAGACTCGCACGGTGTCCCTTAAGTTAGGAAAAACTGAAAAAATGCAAATAAAAAAAAACTGATCCTCGGAAATAAAAAGTGATTCACTCGCTTTCAGCGCTCAGAGGAGTTCAGACCAACTGCTGGACGGAAGTGAGTTCATTAAAGTCACCGATGGAAACACGAGCTGTTTAACCGAAAGTCAAATCAAACATTCTAGGAAGAGGAAAAACACTAACCTGGTTAAAAAAGATTAAAGGAAAACAAAAACACTAGGAAGTCAAATGAACCCTTTAATGGCCACTTTATTAGGTACATGTAACCCAATTGCTTATTAACACAAATGTCTAATCAGCGTATCTTCATCGACGTGGTGAAGACGAGCTGCTGATAGGGTTGTGATACAGACCCAGGTAATGAAGACAGGTGGGTCCAGACCTGATGGTCCAGAGCTGTCTGTGAGCCGTTTCTCTGCAGACTACAGCTCCGATCTGACCTGGAGTCTGGAGGTCGCCGTGCAGACGTGTTTGGGTTTGACTCAGTGGAAAACAGGTAAAAGTGTGTTAAAGACACCGTAAACCGACAGCAGTAAAGAGCACCTTTAGGGTCTGTTATTAACAGAGTGATGGTTAAATCAGATGGTTGGAACAGCTGATCCACAAACTCAGGGGAGAGCCAATCAAATTTATACACGTTCTAAAACTTTTTCCTGGATAAACGTCCTCTGAGCTTTTTAACCACCGACTGTCTCGAAGTCCTATCACTGCATTTCTTACTTGTACACTTTTTAGTTTTAACAACCCTATTCCATGTTGCTGCAGATGATCTAAAAATACCTTATCTGTTCGGTTGTGTTCTTAAAGGACCCAGGCAGAAAAGCTTTAATTAAGAAAAACATCTGTCGTGAAAAACACTGAAGGATACGATAGAGGACAGTACAGTCTGGTTCAGGTGATGACTGGGTTAACCACACCAACTGGAAACAGGTCAGGGCTGATTAAAAACATTAAAGTGTCCAGTAAAACCCCTGTAACTATAAATGGAACTTTTAGGATTACCAAAGTTTAAAACTGTGTCGCTCTTTGACACTTTTCATCCATAGAACCACTGGTACATGTGAAAGATGACCAATAGAGCTGATGTATGCAAAAACATCAAAATGCTGATAAATGGAGATATGAGGTTTTAGCAGGACGGTGTCAGAGTTCAGGTTTCTTCCCCTCTGCAGGCTGGGCCGAGTTCTGACCTCTACTGAGAGACAACAGGCTCTGATGTCACTCAGCTCAGTCAGGTGACTCCTGCTTTGATTCTTACAAACCACTTCACCGACCAGACCAAAGAATTCCATCCATCTTCTGTAACCGCTTCATCCTCCAGAGGGAGCTGGTGACCAAAGATCCTGATGAATGAATTCATCAGGATTCAGGACATACAGTAACACAAATAAATACATGTATAGTTCTGATGTTTGTTTGTTTTGCTGTCGTTTGGGGATTCTGAGTGTTATTGAAGCTTAAAAAATATATTTTTATTTTGTCAAAAGATGTAATATAACTTCAGATGAGCAGTGACCTGTTAAGGTTAGATTCAGAGTTGGTGACTGACTGTCTCGTTGTGTCTCGACGGCGTCGATGTGAATTTATTTGACGGTAAGGTGTTTATTTAGAACTTTATAGGATCTGACTGAACTTTCATGACTCTCTTGTTTTTCTGTCTGATATATTATTAAGAAAACATTGTGTTTCATTTATTTTACAGTTTACTCAAACTCTGAACCCTCAGACCTGTTGATGACTCCATAATAAAAGTGTGTCCACTCTCCAGTCCAGTAGGTGGCGGTAACGCACCATCTGAGTTGATTTGTCAGCTGACATTAAACCTATGAAGAAGAAAGAGAGAATCCAGAACCCAAAACATTAGAAATCAAATTAAAACATACTGACTAAACGATTTAAACCCAACATCCTGATATAATGATCATTTTAAAAATCACACAAACTGAGAAGAAACTCCATAAAACCAAATCTCAGGACGTAGCGATTCCTTCACGACGTTGCGATGTTACGATCACAACTTCGATTTGCGCGGACTGACACCGATCACCGTCCTCGGCGTTTGCTGTTTCTGCCTCGACGCTAAACGGCCAGTTCCATCAGATATTACAGCTAAAAGGCAGTTTCCTACAGTGTGACAGGAACGTGGTAGAAAGCAAACACAACGTCGCGGTGGAACATGACAAAGGTCGCTGCTTAACGAGAACTGTTCGACCACAAAGCATGCAGGAGATTGGCTGGAAAGCGAGGATCACGTCACCATGTGGCGTCTGCTAAATGTCCTGAAAGAGACGAGGTTTAATGTCCTTATTCTGACGATGTAAGATGTAAAAAGTCAGAGATGAACTGATCTGTGTCCTACTGTGTGCTGAGTCAGCGGTTGACTTGAGAACGTTACCGTCAGCGTTAACTAACGTGAACTCCTTTGAACGTGGTTAATTGTTGATTAACCAGGTGACGTTTATACGAGGAACTGCTCCTGTGACAGCTGTCAGCGTTGTCATGGAAATTACAGCATCCTGAAGGTGAATCAAAGCATACTGTGTGTGAGTAAAGAGGTTGGCATTAAACAAAATAAACCCTTAAACTAAACAAAAGAATGCAACTTTGACCACACAACCTTTTGAAAACGGTGTCATTTTAGGGCTCAACATCACAGAAACCACGGTGGAGGGAGGGACTGATGTCGGCTCCCGCTTCGTGTCCCGCTTCACCCGCTCCCTCCTGATTTAGAGCTGATGGATCATGTAAAGTCTAGGCGTAGTGGTAAGAGGAAATGGGATTGAGTCTAAGCTGCTGTCATCCAACATCACAGATGGTTTTCTCAGCTTGAGGGAGGGTCACTGTGGTCTGACTCCAACATGGAGGAGGCACTTAGGGGAACTCCCATTGCGGCTGCATGCTAAACACAGGAATCTGTTTCTAATGAAATGTAATCTATGTGCTCCATAAACCTGCTCAGTGGATGCATAACGGTGAGGAAACAGAAAAAGCATCATTTACTCTGCTAATAGAGCTGCAGGGAAAAGAGGGGAAATAAAACCCCACGTCTGCTGAGGAATGACTTTGGAAGAGCTTCGTTGAGTCTTCAGCCCTGGACTGGAGTGTTTCCATGAGCCCTCCATGAAAAGCCATCCTCAGAAACATCGGCGCTGCCAGAAAGACCTCCCCTGCAGCCGTGAGGAGATCTATTTCTGGTGCCGGTGTGGGAAAAAAAACTAATTTCTCCTGTTTGGATTTAAATGTTGTGTTCTGAAGGAATAAATCATTGTTTCTGTTTGAGGACCAGAGGTTTCAGAGTGGAGGATCAAAAGCCAAACAAGTGAAGTTGTTCTTAGAACTAGAATCAATCTCTAGGTTTTCTGCTGACAAAGTGTTTTCGTCTGATAGCAGAGACGTGCCCCTTGCTTTGGCTATTACCTGAGAAATGTAACCTCTCTTTACTCCTGCAGAAAAAAACCCGCTTTCATGCCGACCGAGAGCCGAGTTTAAGGACTCGATGCTATAAAAGAAAAGCCATAAAAGCCCAGTGGGACCGAATGGCTTTCTGTGACATTTCAGAGGACGATTACACCTGGTAAAACAATTTAGAGCCTTGAGGGATCGCTGAGCATCAAACGTCTCTGGGCCAGAGGTTCATTTTTCCGTGCCTAACGGACTATAAGGAACGCTTTTAGGAAAAATCAAAAGTCTGAACACTCCTCACTGTGAATAGTAAAGGAAGGCTGAGAGGACGTCGTTAGAGTGAACACAAAACTGGTCCTGTCCTATCAGCTCAGAGGCTGAGACCTCCAGGAGGTAAATCACCTCCTCCTCCTGCTCCTCCTCCTGCTCCTCCTCCTCCTCCTGCTCCTCCTCCTCCTCCTTCACCTCCTCCTCCACCTCCTCTTCCTCCATCTCCTCCACCTCCTCCTCCTCCTCCTCCTCCTCCTCCTCCTCCTCCTCCTCCTCCTCCTCCTCCTCCTCCTCCTCCTCCTCCTCCTCCTCCTCCTCCTCCTCCTCCTCCTCCTCCTCCTCCTCCTCCTCCTCCTCCTCCTCCTCCTCCTCCATCGTCGTGACATTCAGACAGCAGCTCCAGGAGGAAGAATGGTGCTCTGTTGACATGCTTTAGTCTCACAGCGCCACCTTGTGTTCAAAACCAGGAAGAGCCTCAATCACAAAAAGAGTTCAGGGAGAAAACCTCCTCATTACCCAGAATTCAACACTGAACAGCTGTTTATCCATCAGAGCTGCTTCAGGATACCAGCCTGATGTTTTAGTCGACTTGTTTCTGCAGATTGTGATTAAATAATAAAGTGATGTTGGGTTCAAGTCTGGAGTCTTTCTAACAAACTGAGTCTGGAGGAGGAACCAAACAGCCTCCTACAGTAGAGCCGGGCCAGTGGGTTCACTTAGTATCAACACTGAACGTTCTGAGGTGAGTTTGGTGAAGTATCGTCAACCTGTCTTTAAGATTAGAGATGACAAATATGAATAACTGATGTTTCATTTGATGGTTACAATTATAAACCATTATAAAAGTGTATACCATGAAGTACTCTTAAGATAATGAAGAGTTTTAGTCTGCTTATGGTTAAGGCGAGGTCTGAACTTGTTCCAGTTGACCTTTAACCAGCAGCTTACAGCACTTTAATCCCCTTTGAAACACTGGAAATAAGAGAATAAACTCTATAAAATATCAAGATGTTTGGGCCAAAAAGATCATTATTATTTCGAATTAGTTTAATGATATTATAAGTCTTAGAGACTAAAATCAGTAAAACACGCAGAAGAAAACACCTTAACTGGCGAGGTGATCATGTTGGATGATTTCACACAAACTGTAATCATCGTTCCTCGTTATGTAAAAAAATAAACAAATATGAATTTTAGAAACACCGTTTTTCATTTTTTAAATCAGAAAACTGTTTACCTTTTATTTATTATTGTTATGAAATTCAGATTTTCTGTATCTCCTATTAAAATGTAAGAACACACTGCAAAAACTGATTTCTAAGGAAGTAAAACAGCCTTGTTTTTAGACATTTTGACTTATTTTTGTCTAAAAAGAAAATATATTCTGACAGCCCTACTTGAAACAGGCCAAATCTTCTTAAATATGGTCAAAGTTTCCAGATTTGAGCAAAAAAAATGGGGTAAGCAAAATGTGCTTGGCTAGGTTCCTTAAAAGTAGCTAAACTTTCTGCATTTAGAACAATTCGCTAGTTTTAAGGAGGTTTGGCCTATTTCAAGTAGGGCTGTCAGAATATATTTTCTTTTTAGACAAAAATAAGTCAAAATGTCTAAAAACAAGGCGATTTTACTTTCTTAGAAATCAGTTTTTGCAGTGCACAACTAAAAAGCTCCTATGACATCCTGTAATGTGAAAACTGGTCCGATAGCGGCGGTCTGCAGCAGGACTTTGGAGCGGGGGGGGGGACCAGGTCTCAGATTGTTGCAGGGTGAAACTTTTTCCACAGGATTTCCATCACAAAGCCTCCTCAGCAGAGAGCAGACGTGACCTTGGGGCCTGCAGGGACGAACTGAGGAAGTGAATTCACAGAGGCCTGCCCTCCATTCACGTTCAGGCCTCGTAGGTCGCTGTCTGTCACGCCAAGGGGCCGACCTCCGCCACACCTCCTGGACCTCTTACACCGCCGCGTTCTCTTTGTTATGCTGATCTAATGACTGTGGAGGGCAATCCAAAAGAGCTTCATTAAAATGAGGCAGTCTGAACCGACACCGGGTCTCGTTCCAGACACTGGATGAGCTTTAGGACTGCAGAATGTGTTGAAAATGTTATAAATGATAATAATAATGGATGTATGAGTGCTCTATGTATTTAGGTTGTGGAGATTCTGACTGAATCTGATTTTCAGACCAGGTTTGTCACTGATAGGAATCCAGTTACAGCCTGGCTCCAAACAGGAGGGAGACGCACGGAGGAATAAGACTAAAGAAATATAACTAAAAGGCTTTGTGTGGAAACACAAGTCCACAAGAGGGTTCTTCAGACTTTCATAAACTTTTATGAATGGAAATTGAAACTCCAGGAGGTGCCCCCTGCTGGCTGTAACACAAAATCATAACCATAATAAGCGTTTAATATTTAATATGCATTCAGATATTAATAAAGTTCTTTAAAGGTATTTTCGCTCTGCAGAACAAAAGATCAGCTGAGTAAGTTCCTGCTTTCTACAAATGTCATTCTTAGTTTTATTAAAGTTTATTATCTTATTATTTACTTGCAGGTATGTCGTACAAACGCAGCAACAGAAATCTCCTCACATTCTGTACAACGCAACATAAACGAAATCTTAGAGGATAAAAACTCCAAAATCCTAAACTCACAGGAATGATGTGAGTGCAGCTTAGGATTGGAGCCTCAGTCTAATTTAGAGCGCTCTCTCAAAGGGACTGATCTGATTGGCTGTGGTTTAAATCAGGTATTATCTGAAGGGAAAACTGCCCTTCTTTTTTTAAACAGATCACATTTATAGGAAACACTTACTTTCTCCTACGAGCTGGTGCTTTTTGTTTTCATTTTGTTGAAGCAAAATGAGGAAAAAAGCAACCTGCTGGAATGCTGCACGGAAAAAGAGGTCAGGCGTGTCAGGAAGTCTGATTCGTTTCTTTCTAGCGGTGTCAGGATTTGATGCTTCTACAAGTAACTGGTAAAAACTGTGGATTCATCCTGCTGCTGTTTTTAAATAGCAGACTCAGCTTTCCCTCTAATAGTAGCTATGATCACCGTGGCTCCCACCTGTCTCTCTCAATCAGCGCAGCTCACCTGATCTTCAGCCACACTGACGATGAGGAGGCATCAGAGCCTCCAGCTGGGAGAGGGGACACGGTACGTCCTGTTCTTCATCTTCTATCCACAACATGGTCAGAACCAGATTAGAATAGCTGCTCACTTTGTGATGCTGAGAAGGAGCAAGTGAGGTGCACAGATTTTAAAATGAGACAGAAAATTGACTTTCTGGGTTTTTCAGCCTCTGAGAAGTGTTTGTGTGATAAGATACAATAAAGCTTAAAACCCCAATGTAGCGTTTTATAAACTCTATTTTTAGTTTATAATTTGCACACACCTCTGTGAGATTATTAGATTAGTTTTTGTCAGTTTTACACTGACCTGGTTTGACTCAGACACCTTGACTAAAATAATGGTCTCACAGAAGTGTGTGCAAATTATAAGCTAAAAATAGAGTTTATAAAACACTACATAAATGGCGAGCCAGCCAGGAGAGAGAGGCGGACGTGTGTTGTCGGACCTCAGGGGAAAAGATCAGTCATCGGCTCAACGGGGCTGATGGTACCCGTACAGGAGCGAGCCGGCAGCTTAGGGGAAAGCTGAGCCGTGTAGGGGTTGACAGCCAGCGTGTCGTCTGATCAGTGTCTAGACCAGAACTGACGTGTCTCCGGAAGTGGAGAGGTTAAGATGGAACTGAGTGGTGATGTGGACCTATGGGAGAGGCTCTAACAAGTCACGTGACTCAGATCTTTAAAACTATAGTTCACCTTAATCAGAGGTGGGTAGTAACTAGTTACATTTACTCAGTTACATTTACTTGAGTAACTTTTTGAAAAAAAATTACTTTGAGTAGTTTTACTTCACCGTACTTTTTACTCTTACTTGAGTATTATTTTTGTTAAGTATTGCTACTTCTACTTGAGTAAAATCTCTGAATCCTCTTCCTACTGCGAGTAACTTTAAAGAAAAACAAACATGTTTTAACAAAAATACACCAGACACTACACTTTATTAAAGGAGACCACATGTTTCTGCTCCAGCTTTGTTTTCCTACTCTCATTTTCTAGCTAGCTAGCTATCTTTATCTAGCTAGCACAAAAGCTAAACATAGCTACTGCTAGCTTGCTAAATTAGCTAAATAGATGGCTACCTAGCTAGTTTTATAGTCGCATAGCTAGCTCTACTAAGTTTTGGCAATATATTTTTAAAAATACTTTGAAAAGTGTTTCTTCTGCTTAAAATTTGCTATTTTGATATCATGTTTTGTATTTGTATCAGTGTTTTTCATTTTAGCCTTTAAGATACGAGAATTTCTCCCAAACTTTATATTTTTGTCGGTCTGATGACGTCATTTTAACAAAATCAGATGGATGTTACTCAGCACTCAAGTAGACGTTTTACCAAATACTTTTTTACTCATATTCAAGTATTTTTTGGGACAGCAACTTTTTACTTTTACTTGAGTAAACATATGTTGAAGTAGTGCTACTCTTGAGTACATTTTTTGGGTACTCTACCCACCTCTGACCTTAATGAAGTATGAACATAAATAATATTGATTTAACCTTTTAGCAAAGTATGTATATGAAATAATACTGAAGCTGGATCAAACATTCATAATACTGTGGAAGAAAATGCATTAATCATATTAAGACATCTCTGAGCAGTAGATTAAAGTGTCATTTTAGGAAGAGACACAAAAAGTCTTTAAGTTTATTATTATAACTAAAGAGTCCTGTGGAGTCTTCTGACACGACCGAACCCTTGGAGGAATGTTGATTCAGGTTAAAACATAATAAAGAGTCATTATAATCTTAGTTATTGGGAAAAGATGGATTATTGTTTGTGATGGTCAACAGAGGTCAGAGGTTATAGCGTATTTGGTAACGCTACACCAAGTATCAACCTCTGGTGCATATTCATTGTCTATTTCTTTATTTAAAATAAATAAAACTATTTCATGACATTAAGGCACATGAGGTCCGTGTTTCCTCTCAGGCGGTGTTTCTGCAGTGTACTTGTCATGTTGTCATTTAAACTTCCTACAGTGAGTCAGACTGGGCCCTCATAAAGAGTTGTCATGTTTGTGGGTCTGACAAACAGACATTCAGAAAAGGCTACAGGATGCAGATGACCGTCGTTGTGTCGGCTACATGCCATAAAGCCCACGATCAGGAAAAATCACACAGCAGACATGAGGCTCAATGATTCCAAGCTCCAAACAACGACATAATCAGGGCTTTCATTTTGTTTACATTGTGTAATTGGGCCTTTGACGCTAAACACACCTCGAGAGCATTTGGCAAACCCTCAGGGTGCACGTCTCCCAGACAGTCACAAAGATCATTTTCTATTCAATAAATCTCCTGAATAGCTCAGCCGGAGCCTTTCTGTGTTCTATTGATTCGTCAACGAGATGTGAGGCAGCAACATCCTGGGTAATTACCATTCCATGTTTCTCTCTATTCAAAGAAAATATACATGACTGTAATGAACTGAGATTTCACTCAGGAGGACGGGTTCTCATCATGTGCTGGTTTTGAGCCCGTTATCAGGAAGCAGTGAGTTTAGGAGTGAGCTGGCCCTCAGGCGCTGCTCCAGACCTCAGATCGAGTCCTGAGGAGGCAGAAGAAAAGAGCAGAGCTTCCAGTCAGTCGTTACCTCTGAGTACGGCTTTATTAACCCAGACTGAGGGCCGGAGCGCTCGCTCTGTTTTACTGGTACTGTGTGGGCTTTTAGCCAAGAGGGCTGCAGTTATTAGGCAGAAAAATGGTTTTGTGTTTTAGTTGGAATCAGTTTGAATCACGCGCTGACGGCAGACCTGCTGGTGTAAACGCATCACAGCAGGAAGTATCAGGATCCTTTTGATCCGGGGAACTAAACCAAAACTATTATAGAACCTTTGACTTACAGATGTAATTTATCCTTTTCAACAGGAATATTTCCTGAAAAGATGAAAATGGCCAAAGTAATCCCACTTTATAAAAACTGAAATAAACATATATTTACAAATTACAGACCAATTTCCCTCCTATCACAATTTTCAAAAATATTGGAAAAATTATTTGTTGCCAAGCTAGATACATTTCTGGACAGACATAATCCTTTGAGCAGTAGTCGGTATGGATTTAGGGCAAATCATTCAACATCAATGGCATTAATGGAATTGATCTCTTCTGAAACTGACAGGAAGAATTCTGCTGTGAGTATTTTTGTGGATCTTAAAGCATTTGACACCACAGATCATCACATTCTTTGTAAAAACCTCAGTAAGTACGGTATCAGAGGAGTTGGATCACAAGTTATTAAAGAAATAGGCAACAATATGTTCAGATAAATAATGTCAAAT
Source organism: Callopanchax toddi (assembly GCA_006937965.1). Taxonomy (NCBI): domain Eukaryota; kingdom Metazoa; phylum Chordata; class Actinopteri; order Cyprinodontiformes; family Nothobranchiidae; genus Callopanchax; species Callopanchax toddi. The sequence goes on along the minus strand of SSNR01000062.1, from coordinate 448,833 downwards.
CAGACCCGTGTAACAGCAGCTGTGGGGTTCCTCAGGGGTCCGTACTAGGTCCTAAACTGTTCAATCTATGCATTAATGATATTACAAATGTATCTAAAGTATTGAATTGTATTTTATTTGCAGGTGACACAACTTTTTTCATGCAAGTGAAAATGTAGAACAGATGCAATTCAAACAGAAGTAGAAAAACTAAAACAGGTTTAATGTAAACAAACTCTCTCTAGATCTTGATAAAACTCATTTTATGGTATTTGGTCCAAGTGGAGCAAATATTGATATGTCACTAGTTATAGAAGATGTTATTATTGAAAGAGTGAGGGAAATTAAGTTTTTAGGGGTCATTATTGATGAAAACGTTACCTGGAAGCCACGTATTAAAGCCGCATTCTGGAAGATTTCATCAGGAGAGCAGTTTTTGAATCTAGCGTCCAAAGGCTCCTCCTCAAAACACCTCGACACGCGCGTGCACACAGCGTATATACTTCGGGCATGAACTGTACCGCTCAGTGTGTAGGGTTTAATCACTCACAGTTCACAATCTTATTCCAACACTACGAGGGTCTGAAGAGCCCTCTCTGTCCCTGCTGCTTCTGATATTAGTTCTGTTAGCAGAGAGCTGCTGCTGGACTCTGAAGCTGAACTTGACTCAGCCCTGGATGAACTTTCTGACCAAAATAAACGCGTAACCCTGTCAAGCCTTGCCATTCTGTGAGGTGAAAGGTTTAAAAATAAAAATAAATCCGTCTTTAGCTGGAGAATGGGTAGGTTTTTAGTAGAAATGAGATGTGAGTCCTCAGTGAACGAGACGGTAAACAGAGAAACACACGGAGCGTCCTGTACGACAGCGCCCCCTACTGGTACAGGTTTGGTCGATGCGCGTGCATGTTGAGAGAATGCAGACATTTGAATTTCATTGGCTGAAAAATGTCGGCGGCAAGAAATAATGGAAAGGGGTCTCTAGGAGGAAGGAGGGTCTTCATCAGAATGACAGATGTTGTGGAACTCAACCCATAGATCATAGTTTAGACCTGAAATATCATTTAAAACATTTAGAACACTTTGATACAGAGAAAAATGCTCCAGAGAGCCGCTTTAATGTGTAAAAATTAAAATAGCAAAAATAATTGGTATATTGCATAAGGTAAAGGATTCTCTGAATAAAAATGCTTCATTTCTTTTCTATAATTCCTTGATTGTTCCATATCTGACTCACTGTATTGAGATCTGGGGAACAACATATAAAACACAACAGTTTCTCTTCTACAAAAAGAGCCGTAAGAGTCATTACTCAGAGTAGCTCTAGAGCTCCAACCGGTCCAGTGTTTACTAAGCTGAGAATATTAAAGTTTGAAGATTTAGTTGATCATAATATATTAAAATTGGTTTACAAAGCTCACATTAAATCTTTACCAAGAAATATCCAAATGAAATGTGAAAAAAATTAAGTTGTTGTAACTTAAAGGCAGTGAGATATTTCTGAAGCCTAGATGTAGAACTAGAGTGTTGGATAGATGTGTTTCTGTGTATGGAGTCGGGTTATGGAACAATCTGGAATATGAAACGAAAAAGGTAAAATCAATTAAAATGTTTAAAAAAACATGTTAAAAATGATATGCAATCATCCTGATTGTACTTTCTTCATTTTTCTGTCCTGTATCGCTCGGCAAAGAATTGTAGTTAATAGATCGAATCAGGATCTGAAGGATTTGTTTGGAAATGGTTGTCAGCTGTCAGTCAGTCATTTTTATTAGTGAACATTTTATTTTTGATTTATTTGCTGTGTAAACGGGGCAGAACATATCGAAGATTTTCTTCTTTCTGCTCCTTTTCATTTAAGTATTATAAGTTGTATTTGTTTAATAACATCGTGTTTATTTTATGAAAAATGAAATACTTTTTTTTTTTTTTTTAAACATGACACCGTTTTTATTAGGGTTTCTATTCAGTCCCATATTTAACCATTTTGATATTATACACATGACCAAAGACTAAACAACACTACAGGGAGCTGCACAGACCCCAGCCTCATGGGTGACTTTAGCAGCATACCCTGGGCTCTCGCAGCTTTTATGGATTTTCTGTAGCAACTCGGTTTGTTTCACTTCCTGTTTGTGGTATTTTTGGTCATTCCTCCTACAAAAGCATCTTGTTCTGTGAGGATTTTCATGTTTCGCTGCTGCATTTAGACGTCGGATTCTCCATGATGTTTAGATCAGTGAACCTTAGCGGGCCTGATAAGATGGAAGCATTTAAAGGTGTGGATTCTTACAGTCTGGCTCTAAATGTTTAGGATTTAAAAAATAAAAGCAGCCGTCGCTGCTGTGGCTGCAACAAAAAGCCAATAAATCCACCCTGATGGAGAATCATTTGTTTTATCAAAATAACGTTTCTATGCCATCAGGACGTTATCCCATGATGCAGTTAGGACATCTGGATAGTCATGAATGATAACGGCTGCTTAACTTCCTCCGGTTTTTTACTATTTCTTCCTCTGTTTACATTTTATTGTATTAGAGGTTTGTTTTCACTTTGCACATTAAATGTGATGAAGAGGAGGACGTGTTTTCTGCTGGCTGGACAGTAGAACAAAGCTCATTTCTTTAGTGGTTTTGATTTGCAGATGTTTTATTCATAAATGTTGTTTTAAAGCTTTTGTTGACTTGACCTCATATTTTAAAGTTTACTGCTTTTTATTCATTACACAGTGGGGCTTTGCCTGCTTTGGGGGCATTTTTAGAAAGTCAAAAGTTCACAAAAATGTAAGAAAATGTTGGTTTTTTTCCACCAAACTGGTTCCAGTGCCAAACCAGAGCACTTCCTGCTTCCAGCAGAGAGAGATCTGCAGAAAATACAACCGGTCTCAGAAAAGAGCAGCTTTCATCTGGAGGTGGAGGCGGGCTCAAAGAGACCAACCAATGAAAATGTATTGTTTTTAAAATCGGTTTCCTTTTCTCTTTGCTTGAAGGTAAAGTGATTTGCTGTAACGTGAATCAGAAGTCTAGAGTTGGTGTGTAGCTGCCTCGGCTCACTGTTTTTGACTCGTTTAGTTGCCGCAGCATCCTGATAGGTCGTCAGTAAAAAGCATTCACAAACACTGACTTGTTTTATACATAGTCTATAAAATAAATAGGAGATAAGACATCCGTTTGTAGGGATGATAAAACAAACTCTTAGAGGCATCAGCGCCATGTTTGTTTGTTTAAATAAAAACCAGTAGTCTGTCATGAATCCTGCTCCTGCCCCTCCTCACCTGTTGACCACTCATTGTCTCCACCTGTTCCTCTCCCCGTGTCTATCCCAGCTCTGCAGTCGCTCAGTGTCAGATCGTCTGATGATGTTTACCACTCAGCCTTCAAGCCTTCCTTGTCTGATCATAGTTCTTGTTCCTGACCAGGTTTCTGTCTCCTGACCACCGCCTCAGCCTGCTGGACCTCGTTTTGGATTTACTGGTTAGTCACCACAAAACCGTGATGCAGCGCTGACGTCTCCGGTGTGTCTCTGGCCCTAGATCTGTGTAGTAAACTCTCCCTAGACTGTGATCCTCTGGAACTCAAAATGCAACAGAAGAAAGATCAAACCTGGATCCTGACTGAATCAAACCAGGACCCGGTTCTAGTACCGACCCTGGTCTAGCACTGGGACCCGGTTCTAGTACCGACCCTGGTCTAGCACTGGGACCTGGTTCTAGTACCGACCCTGGTCTAGACCCAGTTCTAGTACCGACCCTGGTCTAGCACTGGGACCCGGTTCTAGTACCGACCCTGGTCTAGACCCGGTTCTGTTCCTTCGATGATTCGGTCACAGTCTCCAGTTTTTCTTTGGTCTAAACTATAAAACCATCACAAACAGCTGATATTTACCAGCCCTTGATCTGGAGGACTTGATCTAGAGGACTTGATCTGGAGGACTTGATCTGGAGGACTTGATCTGGAGGACTTGATCTAGAGGACTTGATCTGGAGGACTTGATCTGGAGGACTTGATCTAGAGGACTTGATCTAGAGGACTTGATCTGGAGGACTTGATCTGGAGGACTTGATCTGGAGGACTTGATCTGGAGGACTTGATCTGGAGGACTTGATCTAGAGGACTTGATCTGGAGGACTTGATCTGGAGGACTTGATCTAGAGGACTTGATCTGGAGGACTTGATCTGGAGGACTTGATCTGGATAGACAGCCGTCTGGTTTCTTTTACCGTGTTTCAGCTGTTGTAAATTCGCCGTAGTGAGAACATCAAAAGCCGGTAAAACGAGACACTTCAGACCCTCTGAGGATTTCATCTGACTCAGTAACGACTAGGAAATCAATCCAGGGTGGAAGTGGGACCCAGAGACCTGGGTAGCCTGTAGCTCTACCACGTGATGTTTCTACGTTTAATAGAAGGAGTTTTAATAAACGATCTTCTCTCTCCTGCTAAACGAGGAACTAAGTGACGGTTTAATTACAAACTAAAATAAAATACATCATTTTATGTATTTGAGATGAGCACAAAGAAGGCGCCCCTTTCATGGTCCAGACTTTAAACATTTGAACTGCGTCTCGTACTAATCTGATGTTTGAGTTGATGGTTGAATCGACTGTTTTTGGTCCTCCTTCTCTCCACTCCTACCATCTGTCCTGTGAAGGTGTGAAGTGTTGATGAAGCTGCTGTTCTTTTTGTGTGTTTTTGTTTTTAGAGTGCAGGAAGGAACCGGTTTGTCCTGTGGCTTTGACAGACGCCTCAAACTCTGAGACGGCACCCTTAAGCTGTCGTTTCCTCATTAGTGGTGATTCAGTGGTAAACAAGGACATGCTTCAGAGTAACAGAGACAGGTGGTGGAGCTGTGTGGGGAGTGCCTATAAAACATGTGTCTTTTTTGGTCTTGATCACTCGGCTGATGTCTGACCTGAAGCAGCTCCTGTTTCGGAGCGTTCTGCGGTTGAGTGGAACGGAGAGCTCTGGGAGAGATGGAGTATTTGACCGAGGTGCAGCAGGAGCGCAGACCTGTTTGAACTACAGGGTCCCTCAGCAACGCTCCGCTCCGCTTGTGGATGCTCGGCTCTGTTAGAGGGTTTTTCCTGGTGCTGAAGGTCCCGTTTCAACAAAACGGACTGAACTGTTGTGTTTTCTGAGCTGGAGGTACTGACAGCATGGATTAATAGAAGGCATAAAACACCACAGCTGTTTCTAGGAATGCAAATGAAAGCCGTCTACTGCCAGGCTTTGATTGGGTTTGGTGAAGGCGTCATGTGAACGACGCCTCGGGCTGCTTCACACTTCACACGCTATGCTCCCACTTATGTTGCCTTTTTTGGAGCATTTTGGGCTTCTTGTTACAGCTCCGAGCCTGGTAATTCCACCGGATCTGTGAGAAAACCTCTCTCTCTCTCTCTCTCCTCGCCTCTTTAGTGAGGATGGTGCGTCAGGTACTCGCGGTATCTTGAGGAGAGGTTTTATGGTCATTCACAAACCAGCTTTTCGTCTCCTTTTCATCCGACTGTTTAATTTGTTTCTCTGCAGACACAGCTGATGCTAAGTGCCTACAACTACAACTTAGTGACTAATTCCAATTTTTAGGCATGAATAGGGAATCATGCTCTTTGGAACTAGTGTGTAACAAGCTCAAATATCCACTTAATGGCTTTTCAGCTGCTTTATTTCACAGCCCTCTTCACTGAAACATGTGGTTAACAGCTCCAAAGGAACGATGTGTGAGCTCTTTGTTTTCACTTCAGCTCTGGCGCTCGACTTCATTCAACATTTGTTTTCGCTGTTGATTCAAAATAGTGATTTTCACCTTAAACGACGCTGTTCAGGGCAGATCTGGTTCTCTGTTTCTGCATCAGCAGCAGCACCGATCGTCTGTTGTAGCTCAGCTTAGCATCACATCAGTGACACAGGCTTTAAGGTGAAGGTTTCAGCACTTCGGCTTCAGGCTGCAGCTGTTGGAGGGAAGTATAACAGCATCACGAGGACGTTTCTGACTGAGCGCGCTCTACTTCCTGGTGTGAGTCATCGGGCCTGGCTGTCATGTTGCTGGAATTTTGAACATGTTTAAAAACTTGTGTGACAAATTTCCATTCAAACGATTTACAGAGGCATCCAGAACTCTGAGTTTACCTCGCCTTGCTTTCTCCTGCTCATCTGAGTCCAAGTCAGCGTGGCAGCATCCCAGACCAGCTCCTCTGGTGGGACCCCGAGGCGTCCTGTCACGCCCCAGCACCCTGTGCTTTGACTCCTTTGGTTCATGTTTAGCTCTGTGTGGAGTTAGCTCTGTGCAGAGGTGGGTAGTAACCAGTTACATTTACTCAGTTACATTTACTTGAGTAACCTTTTGAAAATAATTTACTTTTATGAGTAGTTTTACTTCACCGTACTTTTTACTCTTACTTGAGTATTATTTTGTTAAGTATTGCTACTTCTACTTGAGTAAAGTCTCTGAATCCTCGACTTACTGCGAGTAACTTTACAGAAAAACAAAGATACACCAGACACACCACACTTTGTTAAAGGAGACCTCCTGTTTCTGCACCAGCTTTGTTTTCCTACTCTCATTTTCTAGCTAGCTAGCTATATCTAGCTTGCACCAAAGCTAAATATAGCTAGCTAGCTAAAAAGATAGCCACCTAGCTAGATTTATAGCCACATAGCTAGCTCTACTTAGTTTTGGCATTATATTTAAAAATACTTTGAAAGTTTTGATATCATGTTATGTACTTGTATCAGTGTTTTTCATTTTAGCCTTTAAGATACTTTAAGATACTAGAATTTCTCTTAAACTTTATATTTTTGTCTGTCTAATGACATAATAAAAAAAAAATCTGATGGCTGTTACTCAGTACTCAAGTAAACTTTTTACCAAATACTTTTTTACTCATACTCAAGTATTTTTTTGGGACAGCAACTTTTTACTTTTACTTGACTAAAAATATGTTAAGTAGTGCTACTCTTACTTAAGTACATTTTTTGGGTACTCTACCACCTCTGGTTCTGTGTTTGTTAACTTCCCCCTCATGTGTTCATGCCCCCGGCGTTCCCCTCTGTTAATGTTCATGTACTTAGTTTGACTCAGGTCCTGGTCTATGTTTGGGTTCTCCTCTGTCTCCTCCTGTGTTTGTGCGTAATTGGTCCACTGCTTCCTTCTCACAGGTGTTCCTTGTGTTTCCTGATCACTTGTCTGTGGATTTAAGTCCCAGTTCTAGACAGTGATTGTAGTTTTGGTAAAAGTTTCTCTCTCTGAGCCTCAGGACCGATGACTAAAACCTCCGTTTTGTCCCGGTTGAGCTGGAGAAAGTTTTCTGCCATCCAGGATTTGATGTCTGAAATACAGTTAAAAAGTACTTCCACTGGCCGTGTGTCATCAGGAGACACGGAGATGTACAGCTGTGTGTCGTCAGCATAACTGTGAAAATGAACTCCGTGTCTTCTGATGACGCTGCCCAGAGGGAGCATATAGAGGTTAAAAAGCACTGGGCCTAAAACTGAACCCTGGGGCACACCACATGTGATCCTGTGGACCTTAGAGGAGCAGGTATCTATAATAATAATAATAATAATAATAATGCATCAGTTTTACATAGTGCTTTTCAGGTCACTCAAAGACGCTTTACAGAGTTGCATCATTCATTCACACAGTCATTCTCACTGGTGGTGGTAAACTACGACAGACGTCTGTAGCCACAGCTGCCCTGGGGCAGACTGACAGAAGAGAGGCTGCCATTCTGACCATCGGCCCTTCTGACCTCCACCAACATTCACACACAGTCACACTCACAGTCACACAGGCAAGGTGGGTGAAGTGTCTTGCCCAAGGACACAATGACAATCTAACCCAGCCAGAGCTGGGGATCGAACCGGTGACCCTCTGGTTACCAGACCGGCCACTCTCCCAACTGAGCTAATGCCGCCCCAAGACTTACCATAAAAGTCCTGTCTGTGAGGTAGGATGTGAAGCATTAGTGGACAGCACCAGAGAGGCCGGTCTGTTTTAAAGGGGTTAAAAGAATGGTGTGGTCCACTGTGTCAAAGGTCCAGTAGGACCAACACCGTCGGTAGTTGTTCAAATCATTAAAATCCAGATTGCTCTTCTCCAGCAGGGGCCTGCCCACCGCCCCTTTAAAGACCCCCGTCTGGAGGGAGCAGTTCATCAGGGTTCAAATCTCCTCTCTAAAAGAATTATAAAACTGATTAAAAAGAGAAGTGGGAATCGGGTCCAGGACACATGTGGTGGGTCTGACTGAGGAGAAAACTTTATCAAGACTCTCAGCTCCCACCAGGACAAAGCTGTCCAGTGTGTCCTCTGGTAGAGACACACACTCAGAGTCATCTAAAACCATGATAAACATGACGTCTGATGGCGTCTACCTTCCCCCTGAAGTGGTCTAACTCCTCACAGAGGGTCTGAGGGGGTTTCTGACACGCATTGGTAGCACGGTTAAAAAGTTTATCGATGGTTGAGAATAAAATGTTGGGGTTGTGCTTATGGTCTGAGATGATTTTGGAGAAGTATTCATTTCTTGAGATCCTTATTGCATTATTGTATGATCTGACTAATTCTTTGTATATTTGATAGTTTACCATGATTTTATTTTTTCTCCATTTCCTCTCTGCCGCCCTGCAATTCCTCTTCAGTTTCTTGAGTTCTTCATTTCTCCACGGTGATGTGATCACATCATTTGTAGAAAGCAGAGACGAGATTCTCCGCCATCAAACCTGGCACTTTTCCCTCCACAGCTGCTCCTACGACGTCCATAAAGGTTATGAACAGAACCGGTGACTTACCATGAGTCAGAAAAAGTCAGACAACTTTGGGAGGAGTTGGAGACCAAGTCGTGACCTATTAGAGATAAATAAAAACAAATCTGATGTTTCAAATGTGACACATTTGTGACGAAAATGAGGATGAATTGCAAATAAATTTCGAGGTAATTTCATTTAGTCACTTTGTGACTAAACTGCAAAACGTAAGGTCATTTTTACAACGTGCACACAAACGTGGAGTGGACTGTTGTAGTTTATTTACAGATCTGACATATGCAAAGTGTCCTAAGTAGCTAAAGGCTGGGGCCTGGCGCGTCAGGCCTGACCGAGCTGCATGGCGGCGCTGTTGGTAGCAAGAAGGTCGTAATGGGAGTTAGCATGTTCTCACCATGCGTGGACGCTGGTTCCCCCACAGATCACAACATGCCGGATAGGTATTGAAAGTTTCTTTGAATAAAAGCGTCTGCTAAGAAAATACACATAAATAAATAAATATTTCAATAGAAACCATTGTAGTCAATGTGAGTGGTCCATGCCGGTCGGCGCCATGGCGCTGAAGAGAAACGGCAGTTCTGCTTTGGCGCTGAGACACGTGTGTTACGACATTGTGGAGTACTAGTATGGCAAAACTAAAACTAAAACTACTACTACTAAAAACTCAAAACATGGAGGAGGAGAGTTTCATTGTGGAAGTGGGAAAACTACACAGTAGGCCCGTTTCCACTGTCGGAACTTCGGGGTAATTTTACCGGAACATTGAGGCGCGCGACTGTTCATTATGCGGGGAATTTTGAGAGGGCCGTCTTCAGGGACCAACGGAGTCCCTGATCAGGGGCAGGTACTCGGACCGGCCCGATAGACTTGCGGAGTGGTAAATGTGGTTAACTCGTGCTGATTGGTTGTGGGATGAAGGAAAATGATGAAAGCAGACGCGCCGAGATAAATGACCTGTGTGTTGTTGTCGGAGCTTGTAAAATGACGTGTCTTCGAGGTTGGATTAGTTCATCATCAAGTCTACTCGTCCTTCTGTTCAGCACTCCATCACTGTGGATAAAAACAGAGAAATACGCCGCAACCATCGCTTCTTCGTCCATCGTTGATCTATTTATTATTCTCCACTTCCTCGTCTGTTGGCGCCTTTACGCTTGTCAGTGACGTCGATGCTGACGTCTTACAAAAGTTCCGGAAAGGTGGAGGCTGTAATGGAGACACAACAGCTGAGAGGACCGAGACACAGGAAAGTCCCGGTCACTTTCCCCCTCACAGAAATTACCTCGAAGTTCCGATAGTGGAAACGAGGCTAATGTGACTATCACGCGATTGGGCAAGCAGCGTCACCGGAACGCCACTTCAGGAACGAGTCCTGTACGACCAGAAGACTCGCCAAAAACACAGCGCTGACCTTTCCTCTGGGACCCAAGCTTCATTCTGAGGCCAAATGAAAATTTCTACATTCTCTTACAATTCTGTGTCTCCAGCTAGCTGCCAGCAGTCCCAGCTCAGCGAGACTTTAGATAAAACAGAAGGACGCATCAGAATCAGGGTCACCACTTACGTTGTTCCAGACAAACATCAAATCCAGAATGCTCTCATGCCTTTTCTTTAACATCTTTACTGAAGGATCTGATGGACTGGAAGAGGTTACAACAAAGACCAGAACATTCAAACGTCCACTCCTGTCGGCCAGCTGAGCGTCTAACACCTGGTACAACGCTGTGATGCGATCAGACCCAACATATAGGTAGGTGTTGTTTCCAACACGACACAAATCTGAACTGCAGCTGCTGCATTAACCTCACGTGTTATCGTCGTTAAACGGATAAATAACACAACTGTTGAAGGGCCTTTCCTCTGTGGGTTCACTGGTGATAATTAGCTGCAGCATCTCTGTTGTTTTTCACAGCATCTGAGACAAATAAACAAGAGGAAAACAGCTGAAGTCTTCAGCTACAGGCCGAATGGTTCAGCTGCTTCCAGATCGCCTGTCAACTTCCCATCATCCTTTATGGAAAAACAACTTTGTGTAATGAGGAATCTTCAACTGCTGTGGAGGTTTTGTACAGCCCTGCTAATCTGGCTCTAAACACGGAGATGTTCTAACTCTGCAGTAGCGGCCCGTCCATAGGGGGCGCTAGGGCGCCGCCCCACCAGTCCCAAGAGGAAGAAGAAGAGAAATAGGGATCACAAAATATAAAAAACTAACATGAAAATAAAACTAAAGGAGCCATCCATTATATATACAATAAGTGCTGTGTATAATCTGCATTTAGGTGAAGTTTAGAAAGGTTTTCTCTCTATTTTTTACCAGACCAACAGGTCCTGTTTCTCTGGGATCTACTGCTTATGTCTGGACCGGACGCCGTCCCGAGACACCGCATTGTTTCTGCTCCTGACGCATGGAAATCATCCTCAATGCAAAAGATAGGAGACCGATTGGGACGCAGGTCATAGCGTCCCTGACATGCGCACAACGGCACAGTCAAAACCGGAGGATTAATGCTTATTATTTAAGTATTTACTTTAGTTTTTATCATGAATTATGGCACTGTAACACACTGATAAGTCATAAGTGATTACAAATAAAGTAAAAAAAAAAAAATAGAAAAACGTATTGAATGACTCAGACCGGATGTTGACCCGGAAGCTCTACAGAGCGATCGTTTGCTCCTGCCTGGCAGCAGACGGGAGTTAAAACTGGAGAGAACTAACTAACAAAACGGATATTTATTCAGAGAATCCTTCTGGGCAGCTTGTGACAAAAAGCCGTTTTATTCCATGGGTCCTGATTTCATCAACTCCATGGTGAGTGACTTCGTTGTTTGTTTTTTCTTTCGTTTTATTTATATGTATCTAGCTGATTTTTGCTATTGAAAACGCCTTTCAGCAAATGGCAGAGACCTCCTGTTTTGTGGATTTATACCTTAAATAGCGACATGTCTTTGTAGCTGAATGTTAGAGGGACACACGTACTGTTGAGTGAATGTTGGTTCATGTAGTTTAGCCCGTTTTGAGGCGTTTTATGACACTTTTAATAAAAAACGCACGGCGCTCTATGGGAGTTTTGTATGAGTGGTCTAAAACCGTATTTTACCTTATTTTGATGGGACATATCAGTGGATTTGACTTTATTTTGTTGTTAATTCACTTCATTAGTGGAGCTGATTGTCATGACTTGCTTGGTTAGTGGTTGTTGTCTGAATTGTAACATTAATGATCTGACTGTTAGTTAGAGATGATTGATGTGTTTGTGGTGTCAGTAGAAAGCTGATTGTGAATATTAAGTTGTGTTTCTGAGCTTGTGGAGGTCAGGTTGGTTTTTCCTTGAAACTCTTACTTTTGGTTGTTTTTATTTTTATTGTATCTGATTATATTGATATTATTCTAAGGTCTCCTCATGAAGACTTTATGATTTCTTTACTGTTTGATGTGTAGAATTAGACCTAACAGCTCCACATTGTTAGAGAACTGGTGGGAGGGATTTTTACCAGCAAAATATTCAGTCAGATGAAAATATTTTGCTTCATTCCTGCTCTAGTGGTGATGAGATGTGATTATTTGCGTATCTGAAAACTGATTTGTAAAAATACGCCCCTCCAAATAAAATTTCACCAGCCGCCACTGTACCTCTGACTGTTAAACCGCCTTGTTCTCAGCTGTTTCCATCCATTACACTACATGATACACAAGTACAGCACACTCGTCTCACTATGTTATGTCAAAATGACACGTTTGAGAAAAACTACGGATTTAGGTGATATCGACTGATCCAATCAACACACAAAGAAGTAGGACGTCCTCTGAAAAGATCACAGCTTTTCTGTGAAATAAACAACACACAGTGGCTGATGAAGCGCAAGACGCCACGATGTCAGAGTCCTTATTTAAGAGGCTTTGGTGCATTCTTTTTAAGATGAGATCTGGACACAAACTGAACTCATAAGCCTTTTGCATGCTGCTAGTCTGAGCCTCATTCAACACTTAATGGTGTTTTATTGTGCATAAGTCTCGAGTCATCTCTATTTTCATTATATTATCCTGAAAAGCTGGATTTGGTCATCTTTAAAGGTTGTGAGCGATAGATTTACTAGAAGAATTGTTTATTCTGAACAAACCTTAGAGAGCCACGTGGAGCAAACGTGCTTTTATTGTGCTTGTCATACTTTGGGATATGAAGAGGGAGGACTGCACAACAGGACCTTTGAACTGTGATTTCTAAAAATGCATTTCTTCCTCTCTGACGACCATTAAACCACCATGCAGCCTCAAAATCAATAACAAAAAACATAAAACACCTCAAATGGATCAAAAAGCATTCAGCGCCCAGGAAAAAAAAAAATTGACAAACCACTGAAGTCTGGATGGCTTTTACTAAGACCACCCAAAAAACCTGACTCCTCGTGTTAGACTAGCACCTTCAGTTCATTCTGTGTATTTAGATGTCATAAATATCTATTTATAACATTTATAGAAAGCATTACAACTCCTTTTCATTTCATTTTACTCCAGTGTAGTCATTACTTGTCTGTTGTTACAATATTAGTGTTGTGTTTATCCCATAAGCCGTCTGAGGACTTCTTTATTTAGAGGAAAAAAGTCACAAAGGAATCAAAAACACAACAAACACCCTGAAGCGTTTCCTCACACTGAAACAACAGCAGTCCCTATCAGGAAGCTGTGTGTGAGCAGAAGGGAGACACTAGAACCAGACTGCTCCTTTTGGGATTTCTGACCCACAAAATGTACTTAGTACTGTCCATCCAGTTTTAACACGTGCAAAAACCTGTTGTAAGTACCAGCAAGTCCAGTGTAAACTTTAAATTAGCTTTTTTATTTGCAATTTTATTTCTCCAACTAATCACCAACATTCCCAACCGGACTTTCATTAAAATATACAAACAGAACATTACAATATAATATAAAAATATTAAAATTCACCCAGTCATGACTCTGATTTGAAGAATGAGGCCACAAAGGGTTTATTGTGTGGCTGAAGATTTGCTTTTGACATGGGTTGTGCTAAACCCTAACCAGGACGGGACAGGATGGATCCATCTAGTAACGCTGGTCCCGGTCCAGACCGGCCCAAAGTTACCATCACCGGGAAAAGCCCGGTCCACATCCAGACCCAGAGCCGGTGCCATCGTTGAGCAGCTCGACGCGGGCCGGTCGATCCAGACACGTATGCCTCCACCTGGACATCCGCACACTGCAGCACGCCACCTGGTCCACTGGGCTGCATGCATTATTGGTGGGGATGCAGCGCAATTTCTGCACCATTGGACTGAGTTATTGGTGGGGGGGACACGTCGCCTCCATCAAAAAATGATCTAACACTGTGAAATTCAACTTAAAGGGAATGGATGCAGCTTTCATAAACGAACCTCTCGAGCGCCGCCCCCGGCGCTCCGAATAGCTGCAGCCTTGAGCGGGAGCGCGCACGAATGTCTCACTATTTTTCATAATAAAGGTTCGACCAAAGGCAAGTGTAGACATGATTCCATAAATAACCACACATTTTATTAATACAAAAGAAAATATGGTAAAACAATGCCCCCCGTGCCACACACACTGGGACCGACCGCAGAGTGGAGCTAACATGGCTAAGCTCGCTAGCTGCTACGTTCCTGCTCCGGTGCCGTCTCTCTTCTCCGCTGTGTGGAGTTCTATTGTGTACCCCGGTTACACACAACTCTAGGCAGAACTAGGCGGCCCAGTCTGAGTGAAAGCAGTAATTAGTCGGTGTTCTCAACGGTTCTCCCCAAAAGGCTGTGATCGCTAACGGCAGAGGAGCCGTGTGCGCAGCGCGGCACAGCTGCCTTTGAGGCACCGTGAGGCGGACTGAGGTCCAGGAAACACCCGGGGATTTGAGGCCTAAACTCTCGAGGCCCAGTAACTTCCACAGATCGCTTTGCGCTGATTTATAACAGAACCTTTGGCTCTGTGAAACCCTATAATCCATCAGAGAGGCTTTCAGCTCCATAAACACTGCCAAAAAGACAACAAAAACCACAGATTAGACAAAAAAATCCGCCATAGGCAGCAACACAACACAACGGTATAATGCTGCCACCTACTGGATATACATTTCTTATTACTTTTCTTTTCTCAAGAGCGAGCAGAAGCGTCAGTTGACGTCACATCCGTAGGACAGCGCGGGAAATTCAGCCCCTGAATCGCAGAACATTTTACAGCTCACAGCCTGTTCAGGATGATGGAATGATCCATGGGTGGCCTCATTCTTTTTGATTTAAAATGCTTCATCACTCATTAACCTAAATAAACTGAACATGCAGGATTACTTTGATTAAAATCCTGACCCAAGTTCCTTTAAGGAATTTTAAACAAATATGACCCTTCATAGCATCTGATGCTGCTAAACTGTTCTTAACTCAATGATTCTGTCACACATTGAGTACTGTATCACCTGTTGGTCACTGACAAGTATAAACGCATGTAAAGTCATAGAATCTCTCTAGAAAAAGTCAATAAGTCTTGTATGAAAAACCAATCCCACATCTGTAATATTCTGACTCAGCACAGCCTCTTAAGTTTTGAAAATTTTAAACATTTTAAGTTCACATGTCTACATGGTCTCACTCCACCACCCAGGTCTGACTATATTAAAGGTCCCATGGCTCCATATTTAAATCAGTTTATATTAAACAGGTGTAATCTTTGATGCCTCTAGATCAGCGTTGCACCATTAGAACTCAAAATACGCTGTAATTATTTCCTAAGGAGCAACTCAGAGATCAGAAGAAAGCGCCGCCTTCCGGTTCTGCTGGGTTTCTCCTTATTTGGCAGCCTGACACTTCTGCTGCAGTACGGGGCAGTGTCCAGTAGGGGGCAGTGTCCAGTAGGGGGCAGTGTCCAGTAGGGGGCAGTGCCGTCGCGTGAAAGAGAAACAAACAAACTAAACACTACACGGTCTATGGGCAATGGCGGCAGCAGCACTGGCGTTCTCCTCGCTCCAGGTGTCGTGAACGTGCATGTGGGAGGAGAATTGACCATATAAACAAGTCCAGATCACTATGACCTCATAGCGGGCTGGAGTGAAAAAAACGGTTTGAAACCTAGACCTAGAAGAAGCTGGGATTGAACCACCAACCTTCCAATGGGCAGGTGACCTCTCTTCCCACTGATCCACAGCCATCAGATACATTTGGCTGAATTAAACTTCCTCTGTGGGAATAAAAAGTCAGAGATAGAAGTCCTGTGACCTAAAGGCGCTCAGAGCAGAGCGGCTGCTCCTCCTCGTCAGAAGCAGTCCGCTTTCAGAAGCCTCCTGGTCACCTGAAGGTTTTCTACCAATGTTCCACCGAGGAGGTCAGTTCAATAGGATGTAATGATATTCAGTGAATGGGTTCTTAGGGCTGCAGAGTCTTGTTGAATCCAGTCCTCAGTAGTTTGCTTTTTATTTCATGTTTGTGCCTGAAAGTAGTTGATTCTGTTAAAAGCCTGAGTTTAATGAAGTGTAGAGTTTTAGGTTAAAATGCTGCTGAAGGAACAGAAAACATCCCAGGTTCCAACTGCACCATCATTTATTTAAACACATGTGGTTTCAGTTTGTCATTAGGGGGCAGAGGGTGGGTCCCAAAGCTGGACCAGCTGAGAATCACTGCACTAGATAGAAGTCAAACAAATATTCAGAAGGTGTTTGAACAGACAGTTAGTAGTTATATGTTAAAAGGAACTAAAGTCTTTAAAAAAACCGAGATATAGAACCAGAACAAAGGAAGTATTTCAGTAAATGGGGTGAAACTGTGGAACAACCTTAGTTTGGAAATTAAAGAATCGAAGTCGCTTAAATCCATCCTCAGTAGCCAGGTAAACAAGCTAGGTCTCGCTAGCTAGTTTACAGAAACACGACTCGGAGCGCTCACCCCTCCCATCGGGTATAATCGGTACGCCAGCCTCCCGCGGACATGGGACCCCGTCTTGAGACGATAACAAAGCAGAGTCTAACTCCAGCTGTAGAAACGTTCCCCCAGCTTTTCCTCTTTTCACCTCCAAACGTTTTTAGTTTTCTGCTGCTGAAAAGGTGTTTTTTGGGGGGACTCTGGTATTTTTATCTTAAAATGGAATCATGGGGGCGGCATTAGCTCAGTTGGGAGAGTGGCCAGTCTGGCAACCGGAGGGTCGCCGGTTCAATCCCCAGCTCCGGCTGGGTTAGATTGTCGTTGTGTCCTTGGGCAAGACACTTCACCCAACTTCACCCACTTCACCCATCATTAATCTCCACAATATATTTATGGCTATACTATGTTGGAACGTTGTTAAGAGGCTTTAAAAAAACGTTGAAAGCTACATTGTTTACCTGGATACTGAGTATGGCTTTAAATAACCCTGTGTGTCTCTTTTGAGGTTATCCACCTCAGTGAAGCTGGCCCCCCACCCACTTTAAAAAATTCAGCAAATAGGTGGAGTGGTTAGCGCTTCGTTTGTGCTGATTTGTGCCGTTAAAAGTTTCGTTTGTGCTGCTTTGGTTTTTGAGATATTAAATATTAATTTATAAGTCATTCTGCAGAGGTCATTATCCCACCAGCTTGCTCTAAAATGAACCGACTGGTCTACTTTTTTAGTGCTTGGTTTGTGCTGATTTGTGCTGTTAAAAGTTTAATTAAACCAGTGACGTCATCCAAGTTTGATTCATTTCATTTTATTTTATTTCACACATGGCTGTGCACACATTTAAACAAAATGATACAAAAAAGAAAGAACACTTCTTTCGACACAGCCATGATTGAAAAGGAGCAGGAAGAAGAAAATCTTATAATACCTGCCCCTTTCTTTTACATAACACAAAATATTCCAGATAGACTGTCATTCAATAACCTAACAAACAATCAATATATTAAGTACTAATATTATATATTCACCTTTTTACAATTTCTATTAATCAGCAAGTTTATACATTTGAAATGTTTTATTTTTATACAACCTCTTAAATTGAAAACTATTTAAACACAACTTGAACTCATTCTGTAATGAATTCCATCATTTAACTCCATGTATTGAAATGCAGCGCTGTTTTAAAGTAGTCCTCTCTAACCGCTGTTTAAAATGAAATGTCCTCCTTGTCCCTGATCCTCAGAAATAAAAACAAACAAACTTCTGTAAACTCATCAGTAATACCTGACTTTTTGCCCTGTAAAGAACTAATAATGTTCTTAACTCAATTAAATCTTTCAGTTTCATAATCTGGGATTTAATAAAGAGTGAACTGGTGTGATATATCTGATTTACGTTGTGTATAACTCTCACTCTTCTCATTCTACTTTGTAACCTTTAAATATGTCAGAATCCACAGCAGTACAAAGACAACTTTTAACGGCACAAATCAGCACAATCAAAGCATGAAAACGTGGACGAGGTTGGTTCATTTTGGGGCAAACTGCGGGGAGATGATGACGTCATATCCGACAACAAAACCGGTCATATCTCAAAAACCATAACGGCACAAAGGAAACTTTTAACGGCACAAACGAAGCACTAAGCACTCCACCTGTTTGCCCAGAGTTCTGAACGGGCGGGGGCCGTGGGGCTGATTCGGAAGGTTTCGCTGCTTTTCCTTTCAAGGTGCAGGCCACGTGCACGAGGAGCGCGCGCAGCAGTGCGGGAGCGCGCGCGGAGGCGGTCCGGCGCTGCCTCAGTTAAATAGCAAGGACGCGGGAGCGAGCAGGCGGCCGTGTGGAAGGATTACTTTTTCTCGGTACCTTGGGGATATCGCCACACCGAATTGCAGCATCGACGGCCAACCGCCAGGTAAGGTCAACACCCGCGTTCAGCCGCGCCTCGTAGACCCGCGGAAAGTCGGTAAATGTCCCGTGAAAAGTGTCGTTTTCCGCCGATGTGTGGGACGAGCCTCCCTTTGTGCCGAGCCAGGGTCACCGCTCTGGAGGGGTCACCCCCCGTCTCCCTCCGCCGGCCCTGCCGGCCGCTCACACCGACGAAACGCCTTCCTCTCTGCCAATTTCATCCACTAAGTCAACACACCGGGCCCGGTCGGCTTCCTTCACGTTTTTAAATTCCCTCCAGCCGACTTTCCGCCCCCCTCCCCCGGCCTGTGATGTTAGCTAGCTCCTAATGAGTGTTTATGGTCGCCGGCGGAGCCTCTTTGTGTTTCTGCCTCGTAAATGTTGACCTACCGGCTCTGACCGGGAGGTCCGCTGACCCGGTCCGTCCTGGTCTGACTGGGGCAGATAAAGTCCTGGTTCCGACCCTGGTGCTCGGTTATCGAAGCGGGGACATCTATCTCAGCCGGTTAGCCACGAACCGCCCCCGGGAGAAGACCTGCCCCCGCTCCGCTCCGGGAGAACTTCACAACATCATAAATGTTCACTTTGCCGGTTATCACAGAGACTCCACCGCCTCAGACCGAACGAGGACGGTGCTCCTCTTCACCGACGGTTTTCTCCGGTCACCCTGATTATCTAGTGATCCAAAAACTAAAGGCAACTGGACTTATTTGGTTTATTTAAAACCCTTTTTGGATTATCATGACCTGGATGACTGAGAACCTTCACCAGCACTATTTAGTGTTGTTTTAGATTTAAAAAGAGTTATTGTCTTTTTAGATTATTATTATTATTAATAATAATAAATTTAACTTATATTGCACTTTATATTTCGCAATCTCAAAGTGCTACAGAGCAGAAGATTAAAATAACTGAGTCAATGATCATAAAACAAGTTAGATCATCAAAGGGATAAATCTAACAATTATTATAAAGAGTTATTATATTAATGATTGTGGTTTTTAGGTTATTTATTGTTGTTTTGGACAAAGAGTTATTATATTAATGCATTCAGAGGTAAAGCTTCACTATCAGCCCTGTATTTTTAAAGAAAAAAAGTAGAATTACACCTGATGTTTTCATTAAAAGTCTAGAGCAGTCCTCTATAACGGCTACTTTACAGTGTGTTTAATGCTGACTGATTATTCTGCTAACTCAGCATGTCCTTAAACCTCGTGCACATCCATTTAAATCAGTCAAATTCACTGTTGCTTGTAGCTGAAGGTTGTGGAGACGTGCTCACGTCGACGTGTCTTCTTGGGGTTTTTAGGGCCCACGATGTCCAGTGAAGTTCAGAGACCGGACGACAGCCCCAGTACCAGCGGGGGAAGCTCTGATATTGAACAAAGGGAAACGGTACCACCAGAACAGGAGCGGGAACAAGCACAGCCCAAGAAGAAGGAGACCAAGATCTCCAGTAAAACCGCTGCTAAACTTTCAACCAGTGCCAAGAGGTACGTAGTCTGGATCTAAAGCAGCGTTTACACAGGAGCTGTTTGTTAAAGTGAACGCCTCCCTCCCCACGCCTGGGGGGGTGACGTCGTACAAAAAGACTACAGTCCCACAGGCATTGTCATTTCAAACATCCACACTATTCACACACACACACACACACACACACACACACACACACACACACACACACACAGCTCAGCACTGAGGTGTCACTGCTGTCATTTGAAAGTGATATTTCCATTCCAGCCCATTTGTTTTAATGGATGTGCCTCATGCTCTGCGACACTTGTCTCTCCTACACAACCAACACTTAGTCTACCTCCACTAGTCTCAGCACTCACTCCCAAAAAAGACAGGAGATGAGAGAATTATGCAACCGGTTGAGCAAGGAGTCTGCAGAGGCTGCCGAGTCTTTTTATAAAAGTGACTGATGCTGTGAACGGTTCCCTTTTTATGTGTCTGTGTTTCACTCTAAAGCTACGAGGGGCCTCCAGCACAACAACTGTAACGTGCTAATTATATTAATGGCTCTAAAAGCAGCATTTACACTCTGCTGCTCTTCACCGTCTGAACACACGATGGAGGATTTTCCTTTCACTTTCTGCTCAGCCAGACAACACTTTGATCGCTCATGGATATTTCAGCTAAGATCATAAATAAACATTCATGCCTCACATTTTTCCTCTGTACTGTCAGACTTTCTGCTGCATGCTACAGAAATGAGATTAAAGGTTTTTATGTGTTTACATGCACTAAAGGAATGTCCTTTCAGTATATATTTTAAAAAGCAAATCTTTGCTTTCCAGGATTCAGAAAGAGCTCGCAGAAATAACACTAGACCCTCCTCCAAACTGCAGGTAAGGATTCCAATCTTCGTGTATGTAAAGCCCTTCAGTAGGCCTGTGTGTGAGAGGCTGGAATGGATGGAGGCAGCAGATTTCATGGCTTCTTTTCTGTTTCTGTTCCCATAATGCAGTAGTCTGTATACATCTATCTGTTTGTTTTTGATTGAGATGGAGTCATTTCAGGTGAATTGCAGTGACTGTAGCCTGTTCTTGCACTGTGGCTGCTGCAGCCTCTGTTGGGTGCACAGCCTTTTACATGAGAATGAGTGGCGGTGTGACTTTAACCTGTTTGGATTGTTGTGTACCCCTCACACACACACACACACACACACACACACACACACCTCTGCGTGCTGGGGGATTTACCACAGACAATGGTTATTGTGTGCGACTGTCGCGGTTCTGAGCGCTTTGAGGAAGAGAGATGACCGCAGACCACATGCTCCTCGTGGACATGATGAAAGACATTCCTCTGGGGTGTTACGCAGGAGCTGGCTTTTATTAACCTAAATAACACAAAGTGTCACTGCCATTGATTATAGCTCTGTTAAGTGCAGAGCAACAATCACTCTGTGTCTTCGCTCGGCTGCAAACGAAAGAAAATGGGAGCCGGTCTTTGTTGAGGACACTTGTGGGAGACGCTGATGTTCTCTGATCGTTTTGGGTTTTCTTTCATGGGCACCTGCTTAAAATGATTAAGGAAAACGGCTTTGTCTGACTCATGTGGCGATTAGAGATGACTGCACCCTGAACAGCCTTGTTTATTGCATGAATTAATCACCCCTCGTCAGAACCCCGCCATCATTAACGATAAACATTGAGCTAACCTTTTCATTTGAGCTCACAGCCCGCTTCGTTATTCCACTGGAGGCTGAAGAGATGTTGTTTTCTCAAGGGTTCTGCGGTCTTTCACCCCCCTAAAAAGAGAGAAAACCTGGGTAGGCTCACATGAAGGATTTAGCTCGAGGACACAAGTAAGTCATTTGAAAGTAAAATAATTGCTTGCGGATATTTCACAGTCGTCGTCTTAGTGGGGGAGCTAGTTGCCTGGGAAACAATTAAGCTTCTTCAGGATTATCCTTTACAGAGAGAGAGAGAGTGTGTGTGTGTGTGTGTGTGTGTGCGTGCGTGTGCGCGCTCTAAAATGACTCCACTATCTAATAATGTGTTTTCTGTGATTTCCCAAATAGATTAGTGCCCCTGTCGGCGACAGCGAGGCTGAAACGCATCAGAACGATTACAGCAGCGTTACGCGCTCACATGAACGAGCGCAGACAACGGTGTGGTCGTCTGTGCGCCGCGCGGTTCAGCTAGCCTGAAGGGGTGTTCATTTCATTGGCTGGGACAAATGGAGTCAGAGACTGTTGGCCCATCACACGGTTGTGTTCTAGAGAAGGTTCCAGCTCCTTCTGTTCTGATCTTGTAGCTAACGTCTCCGTCGAATGGCTTTGTGTTTTTCACTGTAGAAAGTGTTGATAGCATCCAGTGAAACCTCCGTACACTCGGCAGCATCGGTTTGTTGGTTTTAGCTCGCCTCTCTTGATGAATCTCACACTGTTTCCCTTCTCTCTGGCCTTTAAAGGCTTCTATTATACGTAAAGCCAGTTGTTTAAAACACATTTTCATGCAGTGTGAGCAGATCTGTGCCGTTTCACTACCTTAAAATCACAAGCATCCGTTTCCATTTGACACGAGGTTTTATCTCTCTCGGCTTTGTGACGGTTTGCTCGTCACCTTGGCGGTTGTCATGCATCAGAGGAACGTTAACGCGCTGAAGCCCTGGAGGATTTGACACAGCAATTATTCTCACTGTCATACACTTCGAGTGTATTGTACAGGCAGCGTGTGCTTCCACACCTTTTGAGGCTTATAAATCTGCTTTTCAGGGATTTTCAGCACAATGTGATCTCACTGTGTAAAAGTTAGAAATTCACCAGGAATAAAAACCATAACAGGCTTTTCAGTATTACCAGATTATCAGATCTGTACAGATTCATATTTATGTTGTTTGGAAGGTCTACAGACGGTTAATGACAGATTATTGATCCTCACATGGTGTAACAATAGGGGGACCATATTTAGATTTTAGAAAAAGAAGACACTTGGTTCAGTTGTGAAACATTTTGATAGTGTTTAGTTAAGTAGTTCTAATTCAACTGTTACTAGTCCTGATGTCATTTTAAATGGACTATTTCAGGCTAAACGGCTTTATGGATAGGAGGAATTAAATAAGTGACATCAAATATCAAGAACCTGATTGTTCTTCTGAAGACGGAAGTTCTACCTCTCTGAAATGAAAATAGTACTAGTTTAATGTACGTTCAGATATTTATTATACACTTAACGACAGCTGATTTAATGTTTTCATTTGATCCATTTAAAGTCAAACATTTTACTGTAACAGTTGAATTATATGTATTTAAAGTGAGAGTTTCTCCTAGTAAGAATTCAGTTTTAGCTACTGTGTTTATCTAGAACGTTAATTTTTATTAAGAACAACAGATTTGATCAGAATACCTATTTTATTTAGGTATTTTTATTAGAGATCATAGATGTGATTATTTGTGGGGGATTGACCTCATCTGGTCTTTCAGTTCTTATTATTCCTGCTGTGCCTCCCCAGTCTGGCCCTCCAGTAACTCTCCGGTTCTGGTCCCAGTCTGCTTCTGTCTGCTGGGATTCGGTTTTCTTGGTCTCTGGTCCAGGTAGGAGGAGGAGAGCTTCAGAGGTGCAGCGCTGACTGGTTACAGCGTGAACTCCCGAGATGCACTGGACCGAAGCTCACGCGCTTAAAAAAAAACACTTTTCTTTTTTCACACGCATCTGTTGTCTTTATTGACAACCCGCCTGTCCATCACTTTGATCGATTTTGTACCGGAGCAGTGTAACCAGGAAAACATGGAGTGGATTTCAGCGATCTGTACAATTTCTAATGAATCAGGTGGAATGGCAGGGTTCCTACAGGGTCTTAAAAAGTCTTAAAAGCATTGAATTCATGAATTTGGAAATAATACCTTAAAAAGACTGGAATGAATTTTGGTATCTGGGTCTTAAAATGTGCTGCATGTAACTTCTCCATATCACATTTCACCTTAAAGATTTCATTTGTCAGCCATGATTGATCTGATTAAATAACGTAGCTTAAATAAAGAGTAATGGAACCAGTAGAGCTTTCTCCAGTTGCTAAAGTAGATATCTGACGCCACAACTACAGACAGTAAACACAACACAGACATGGACCACAAGCAACAAGCCGAGGAGAAGCACGAAAAATCAAAGAAAATTTCAGCAGACCACACGAAAGGTTGACTGACACCTTTTAGGGTTTTTTAAACATTTTATTTACACTACCTAGCTACCAATTTCATGCTAGGGTTAGCCTATGGAGAAATGTAAATTTAACAAAGTGTGGCGAGATAAAAAGTCTTCATCATTGGTTAAAACCAGTGGAGAACAATGTTTTTAAGGCTTTTTGAAAATTAATGAACATAAGTTCAAGAATTTTGTTTATCTTTGCCGGTGGAACACCTGTGAAACGGGCAGTAAAAATCTGTATTACATGTTTATATAAATAGTCTTAAAAAGGTCTTTAAAAGACTTGAATTTGACTTGAAGAAACCTGTAGGAACCCTGAATGGATTTCTCTGAAAATCCTATTTCCAGTGAAAAGCGATAAAACCCAGACATTATCATTGATCTCTGAAAACCCCCCGGATGCTCCGGACAGCACGTGGTATGTGGACATGTCTGGGGACAAGAGGACGTTTGGTCGCCCTAGTAAAAATGGGTGTTGATTGGTTTGTTTCTACATCAAATCAAAGATGCTTCTGAAGAAAATGTAAAAAACTCCCATGTTGATATTCTTAATGCTTGCTTTGTTTGACCATATCTAACTGATTTAAAATACAAGCAAACTGCTAATCTTCACAATCAGAGGAGCTGCAACCACTGAACACTCTGCATGTTTTACCTGATCACACAGCTCGATGAACAAAGCTGTGTCTCACATCCCATCTCTCCCACATCCTCCTCCTCGGCTCATTCTGATACACTTCTGTCATAAAACACTCCCTGCTGCCTCCCACTTTATATTTCCTTACCTATTAAATCATCTCACTTTTCTTATAAGTGCTGCAGTGCTCAGCGTTCATCCTATGTGAAACTAATTTGCAGGTGTTGACATTTCCAGCTGAAATCCAGAGACACTTTGTTAAAACGGCAGCTACAGGTGATAGATATACCTCGCTTTTTAAAAAGAGTTTCGATGCAGTTTTGAGCTTTTCTCACGGATGGTCAAACGTTCATCCAATGAAGCTGCAGGGGGGTGTTAGCAGAGCAACATTCAGCACAAAAAATGTAATGGTAAGTGGCAGGTTTTTGTGTCAGATCATCCCGATTCAAAGGGGGAAAAGGGACATTTTAAAGCTGCTATTGTTCAGTGATGTTCAACAGTGACAGCAGAATAATCCGTGGCTGAAGAGGTAGATAGAATTCTCTTCTCCTGAGGCAACTTAGAAAGATTAAATGCAATGCAGCTGCAACCCATGGTGCACTTTGGTAACGAGCTCAGCCTCTCGTCTGTCGGTTCCTTCATATCGCTCAGGGAAGCATTAAAAAAAAACACACACACACTAACTGAAATGAAAGCAGAAAAGAGTGAGAGAGAGTTGATACAGCAGAAAAGAAATTTATGAAACTTAATCACTGTAGCCGTTCAAAAAGAGCTCTGTTATTAGTGGGTTTCCTTTTGGCTGATAGTTTTATATAATTAATAATCTGCTGATTCAGCGTTATATTTGAAAGAAACACTTAGATTCTGGTTGTGATTTTATTGAGGTAAATTCAGTAAGCTGGTGCAGAATGTGATAAATCTAAGGGTGTTGAACAGACGATGTTCATCAATCACAGGAGCAAAGAGGACGACTCAGAACTCACCCTGAGCACCGCGCTGCCAGTGTTGGTTCAGAAGCATCACTTTTCTCTCTGCTGTCGTTTTATTGACATTCACAGATTTCTTTTCTCTGTTTGCTTGAGGTGTCGTGTTGTTGTCCTCTACTTTGGAAACTGAACCACACTCCGTCGTCTCTGGGAAGCAGCTGTGGTTGTTAAAGCTGCACTCTTTGATTGGATAAACAATGTAGCTTTAACGTTTTTTTAAAGCCTCTTAACAACGTTCTAACATAGTATAGCCATAAATATATTGTGGAGATTTTAAAAACCCAAAAGAAATCAATAAAGTGGTTGTCCTGCAGTTCTCTAAAAACTTCAGCCGGATTGTCCAATCCTATCGTTCGGTCCGAACGATAGGATTGGACAATCCGGCTGTCTGTCTGCTGGTGGTGCATTTAGAGCTCCAGTAACCGTTTAGAGCTCCAGTAACCGTTTAGGGCTCCAGTAACCGTTTAGAGCTCCAGTAACCGTTTAGGGCTCCAGTAACCGTTTAGAGCTCCAGTAACCGTTTAGAGCTCCAGTAACCGTTTAGAGCTCCAGTAACCGTTTAGGGCTCCAGTAACCGTTTAGGGCTCCAGTAACCGTTTAGAGCTCCCGTAACCGTTTAGAGCTCCAGTAACCGTTTAGAGCTCCCGTAACTGTTTAGAGCTCCAGTAACCAGTAACTGTTTAGAGCTCCAGTAACCGTTTAGAGCTCCAGTAACCGTTTAGAGCTCCAGTAACCGTTTAGGGCTCCAGTAACCGTTTAGAGCTCCAGTAACCGTTTAGGGCTCCAGTAACCGTTTAGAGCTCCAGTAACCAGTAACTGTTTAGAGCTCCAGTAACCGTTTAGAGCTCCAGTAACCGTTTAGAGCTCCAGTTACCAGTAAGAGTTTAGAGCTCCAGTAACCGTTTAGAGCTCCAGTAACCGTTTAGAGCTCCAGTAACCGTTTAGGGCTCCAGTAACCGTTTAGAGCTCCAGTAACCGTTTAGAGCTCCAGTAACCGTTTAGAGCTCCAGTAACCGTTTAGAGCTCCAGTAATCGTTTAGAGCTCCAGTAACCGTTTAGAGCTCCAGTAACCATTTAGAGCTCCAGTAACCGTTTAGGGCTCCAGTAACCGTTTAGAGCTCCAGTAAACGTTTAGAGCTCCAGTAACCGTTTAGAGCTCCAGTAACCAGTAACTGTTTAGAGCTCCAGTAACCGTTTAGAGCTCCAGTAACCAGTAACCGTTTAGAGCTCCAGTAATCGTTTAGAGCTCCCGTAACTGTTTAGAGCTCCAGTAACCGTTTAGGGCTCCAGTAACCGTTTAGAGCTCCAGTAACCGTTTAGAGCTCCAGTAACCATTTAGAGCTCCAGTAACCGTTTAGGGCTCCAGTAACCGTTTAGAGCTCCAGTAAACGTTTAGAGCTCCAGTAACCGTTTAGAGCTCCAGTAACCGTTTAGAGCTCCCGTAACCGTTTAGAGCTCCAGTAACCAGTAACAGTTTAGAGCTCCAGTAACCGTTTAGAGCTCCAGTAACCGTTTAGAGCTCCCGTAACCGTTTAGAGCTCCAGTAACCGTTTAGAGCTCCAGTAACCGTTTAGAGCTCCCGTAACCGTTTAGAGCTCCAGTAACCGTTTAGGGCTCCAGTAACCGTTTAGAGCTCCAGTAACCGTTTAGGGCTCCCGTAACCGTTTAGAGCTCCAGTAACCGTTTAGAGCTCCAGTAACCAGTAACAGTTTAGAGCTCCAGTAACCGTTTAGAGCTCCAGTAACCGTTTAGAGCTCCAGTAACCAGTAACCGTTTAGAGCTCCAGTAACCGTTTAGAGCTCCAGTAACCAGTAACCGTTTAGAGCTCCAGTAACCAGTAACAGTTTAGAGCTCCAGTAACCGTTTAGAGCTCCAGTAACCAGTAACAGTTTAGAGCTCCAGTAACCGTTTAGAGCTCCAGTAACCAGTAACAGTTTAGAGCTCCAGTAACCGTTTAGAGCTCCAGTAACCGTTTAGAGCTCCAGTAACCGTTTAGAGCTCCAGTAACCGTTTAGAGCTCCCGTAACCGTTTAGAGCTCCAGTAACCGTTTAGAGCTCCAGTAACCAGTAACTGTTTAGAGCTCCAGTAACCGTTTAGGGCTCCAGTAACCGTTTAGAGCTCCAGTAACCGTTTAGAGCTCCAGTAACCGTTTAGAGCTCCAGTAACCGTTTAGAGCTCCAGTAACCGTTTAGAGCTCCAGTAACCGTTTAGAGCTCCAGTGTTTTCCTCCTGATTGGAGCATCAGAGGACTTCCATTAGTTTGGTTGTGTAATAAATGTGTTGATTGGCTGGACTAAAATAGTTCTCAGGTTTTCCAGTTTCCCTCAGAAAGCTCCATCAGAGTGGTCCCAGCTTGATGAAATCACAGTGATGCTCCAACATGAATATAATGTATCTCCATCCAGATCCGGGCTGTTGTGGGTTCTGACCCCCGGTCCTGATGGGATCCTCTTCACGTCTGTGGTGACTGCTTATTAGTTCTGTTAACGCCCCTGGGGGATTGTGTGTGACTGACACAGCCGGCATCATTTTTCACAGCGTCGCCATTAAGCACAGCGGGGGGGCTCTCAATATTCATGAGGGGTGCAGGGGGGGGGGGGGGGTCGCTTTAGAGAAAAGCCTCCTGGTTGTTCACAGTATTGTGTGTGTGGCAACATTCTAGGTACGTTTGTGGCTCTGATGATTGTTTGAGCAGAGAAAACACACACACACACACACACACACACACACACACACACACACACACACACACACACACACACACACTCCTGTCTGTCAGCTGTGGGGAAGGTGTCGGCCTTTCTGCTCCTTCCAGCCACATGAAGTATTTCTTCAGCGTCAGCCACCAGAGCACTGGCAGATCCTCCGTCTGTCTCTGATTATTCAGGATGCCTGAACAGCTGTGAGTATCTGCTGATCCTCTTGTGCTGAAGAAACTCCACTTATGTAGCTACGCTACCCCGAAAAACACCTCTAGGTTCTCAGTATTTACAGGTAGCTGGACACTGCAGCTGGGTGTAATCACTGGTGACGTTGTGTGATGTTTACTTGGCTGAATGTTCAGTGGATAATCAAAGATGGTATCAGTTTCATAGGTTAGGGTTCCCACAGTGTTTTACCACCATGTGATTCAATATGTACTCGAACTAAAGGCACGTTTTCTCTCATTCGGGGCTAGGGCTGACACAAACCATGACTTTGATAATCGACTAGTCACACATTCTTTAGATATGTTAAGGAGAGAAACAGCCCTTCCTTTTGTAACATTCACAAACTGTATGAACCTTAAATTCTTACTATTTTTCACATTTGTGAAGTAAAGTGTAGTATAAAGTATTGTTTTGTATTGTAATTGTCTTGTTTGATTCTGTAATAATGTGCTCAGGTGCTTTTCCTTGGAGAGTTTTATAAACGGGTAATAAAATCTTCAGCTGGATCCTGGAGCTACCATTTTCCCCTGAGGGTGGTTTCATCAGACAGACGTGGAGCAGTAAGGTCGGCCGGCCGATGCCGAACGTTTTTCCAGACGATATTCGTCAGTTCATCAGATGATGACTATATATTTGCGGAGGTGATGTTTTGACATTTTTGTGGTCGGATCAGTGTAAACATGCTGACTGATTTGCCAGTTTAGAGCTCAAACGTCACAAAATAGAGGAACTATTTTCCAAAAACACCCAGTCGTCTGTTTGGGATCACTTTGGCTTTAAGATGGCCGCTTGTGGCAGCATGTTCTGTGCTACGCTAGCACCACCTGCTGCAGCTCCATCACCTGATCAGGCTTCAAACTGATGTACATTCATTTCATGGAGGTGCACGTTCACTGAAGGAGACCATTTTTATTTTAGTTTGTATTTGTTGTTTCAGACCTGGTCGAGTCTGTCAGACAGATGAACCCTCAAACGACCCGTAAACACGATTAAACTGGAGAAAAGCGCCCGTCTCCCCACATGGTGTTGTTATTTAAATAAGTATAGTTTCTGCTGCCATTCTTCCTCTCTGTCATCAGTTTGAGTGAACTGCTGCTCTTGGAGGGAAACGAGCGTTGTTGCTGTGGGAAGGAGTTTGTGTGAACCTTTATTTTTTACGTGGAGTTCGTCTTTTTGCTTCTACCAAGCGTTGTTATTAATTAAAAACAAATTCATGGGCCAAAAGAGAAACTGCTCTTAAAATAGAGCAGCTCATTCTTTACTCAGCAGTGAATGATGTGTTCCTGCTCTGACCTGAACAGAAGAGCGTTTGTACAGGATGCTGCTGCTGCTCAGGTCATTGTTACAGTAGTTCTGATCTTTTGAGATCTTATTCTCACTTCTTCATCAGCCAGCACCTCTACCTTCAGCTTCTCTGTGTTTCCTTTAGTGGTTCAGGAGTTGTACGCTCACTAACGGGTTCAGGAAGCAGAGACGTCCTCATCACTCTCACCCTGCTGTACTCCAGCGTTCTCATTGGCTAAAACTCTCTCCCTTTCTTACGCCTGACTCCTGCATCGAAACCATTTCATTTCTTAAACATTATTTACTGTTTTGGAGGCTGTTGGAGGTTTTTGTGTAGCAGACATGAGTTGATGGTTACTGTTGCAGCGTAACATGTCCCACTTCGTACTCTCTGATCATTTTTAAAGGTTCAGGGAAAACGGAGAACAGATAAACGTGCAGAGAGGGAAAGGCTGAAGTGTTCAAGGGAGCATTTTGTTGATTTGCTGCCTGCAACCACCACTAACATGCACTAAAAACAACTTTCTTCTAACGCAAACCAATCTGCCCTGGTTCTTTTTCTCCTCAGACACACACACACACACGTCTGAATTAGTCCCTATAGAGTGAAGGTAGCGCCCGGCGGACACAGGCCTGCGTTTGATTTATCGTTAACGGGTTGTCTGACGGCGAACACGGCCCGCCCTGATCCATGTGTGTCACTGAATTCTCGATGTCCTCGTTTGTGAGGTAGTTTTCTGGTAAACATTTGTCCACGGAGTTATTGATGGCGTTGTGGAGACGCATGGCGTGTGGACACTTTGCGGCTGCAGCTCGGCTTATTGAGAGTGACTGAACGGTCATTTGAGGCTGA
This sequence comes from Callopanchax toddi, assembly GCA_006937965.1. Classification (NCBI taxonomy): domain Eukaryota; kingdom Metazoa; phylum Chordata; class Actinopteri; order Cyprinodontiformes; family Nothobranchiidae; genus Callopanchax; species Callopanchax toddi. The sequence continues at coordinate 417,990 of SSNR01000062.1, read as the reverse complement.
CATGAAAGCAGGCCGATAAATCTTTTGGCAAGCGAACAAATATGGAAACTTTCAAGTAAACAATCTCTGAGATCTGATTACGCTCATGAGAGGGAGCTCGACTCCTGATGGATTCACCTCTGAATCTCAAATCATCACACCTCCTTCCAACAGATTTCTAATGTTGTAGGGAAATGCCTTTAATTTCTAAAGAACAGCCAGTGAAAGCATCTTTTTCTGTTTGTTTCTGACAGCTTGTTGAAATCCTGTGAACTGAAACGGTGTCAGGATAAAATCTGGGGTCGCACAGATCTGGCAGCGCAGCTCGTTTTGATCATTGACCTTTTTGTTAATACGTCCATTCCCTCAGCCTCGACGCCAAATGGCTGCCCAGATTGCTCTCAGGAAGTAGCGGGGAGGCTGAGGAGGCTGTTTGTAATTATAGCTGCAGAGACTTAAGGCTGTAAAATAGAAATATGAACATCCTGCACTTGGTTCCTTCAGTTCATGAAGCTGAGTTTTATCTATAAAACATTTTCTTTTCTGTAAGTTTTAGGTGTGCAAATCCATAATAAGGTCAGTCAAATACTGACTCAGTTCATAAAGGAAAACTAAATGTTGATTTGACCTGATTTCTGCAGGTTTAGCTGTCGGTATTCTCCTACATCACACTGTGTAACCCCTGTGTGCAGCAGCACGTTGCTTTGTGGCATAACTGACAGATTTATGGTTAATGCTAAGCTCATGTTTTATAGTTATGATATGAATTCCCGGTGTTGATCTTTGGCGTTGTGTCAGCCCTGGTAGCATGCAGCAGCTCACATGAGGGGAGGAAAGTGCTTACAGCTGTAAGATCTGTTCTGTTCCTCAGGAGCATTTTGCAGAATTACCCAGGAAACCTGAGGATAATGGACAGATCCCCTGCTATATTTACAGCTTGACTTTAAACCTCACTGAATGCAAACCTCCTGAGTAAAAGACCACTTCGTCAAACCTCGTCTTCCTCAGTGCAAAGGCACTCTGCTCCAGATAGCGTGTAGATTGTCCCCCTGTGGGAGTAAAACTGTATTATTCCCTTTGGCTTTGGATGCATGAATCCACCTACTCAGCCACTTCCTCTGATGCTGCTGGATAAACTTTCCGGTCCATAATTGCAGTATTTATGGCTCATATTAAGAGTAAAAGGCTTGATTATAAAACAAACCATGTCATTTCAGACCGTCAGACAAGAGAAGAGAGGAAGGAGGTGTCACCTCAGCTGTTGAGCTGCACAGTAATTGGTCTTGGGGCTCTTTCACGCTTGGAGGAAAAGAAGATTGCTTCATTAAAGTTCCTCTTCTGATAACCGCAGCAGCCACACCGATAGAAAAGAAGATCTTAACAGAGCGACTGTGCTCTTAGGACGCTGTAGGGAATGAACTAGAATTGCAAATAATGCAGATAATGGCTTTATTTGTGCTTAGCGGTATTCACAAGCTCCAAAACACACTGATTCTCTGTATGTTTTATTTATCAGCCTCTCGCTGCAGCGTTTGCTCCAGCAGCTATTTACTCACTGTAAACAGCTCGCTGTGTGACAGGCAGCTTCAGGAGCACAGGTCGGCTGTTTCTGGTTTAGCTCACTCACACAAGCCTCTGATTAATGTAACCACGTCTTTTGTTCAGTATCAAACACACCAGTAGGAGCGAGTTCTATGTAGTCTCATTATTTAAAGGTGCTATAGGTAATTTGGTCAACAATGTGGCTAAAAATATTTGTTTTCATGCCTCTTAACGACGTTCTAACATAGTATAGCTATGAATATATTGTGGATTTTAAAAAACTAAATAAATCAATAAGGTGTTTCCTCTCAGTTCTCTAAAAACCTCAGCCAATCAGATGTTTCAGACTAAAGCAGCTATTGGACAATCCGGCTGTCTGTCTCCTGAAGCGCCTCACTTCCTCTCTGCTTGGATCCTCCATTAATGCTGCTGGAGCATTTTTCAGCAGAACATCCAGGAAGTGAGAGAAGGACAGAAACAGCTGTTAGCGCTTCAGTTTTAGGAGAAAATACCAAAAAGAAAAACAGCTTTTCAGCTGCAGGAAGCTAAAAACGTTTGGACGGAGAAAGAGGAGAAACCTGGGGGAACGTTAGCATAGCGTTTCAACGGCTGGTGTTTAGCTCTGTATCGTTACCGTGGTAATGAGCGGTCCCATGTCTGGAGGAGGTGGGGCATAAGGATGATACCTGATGGGAGGGGTGAGAGCTCTGAGACGTGTTTGAGTAAAATAGCTAGCTACACCTTTAGCTAGTTAGAAGACTCCCTATAGCAGCTTTAATATCTGCAGCTCTTTATGCATTTAGATATGTGAATAAAAGAAGCTGAATGAAAATGGTAAAAATTAAACGTATTCAGCCTCTTGGTCTTTTTTCTGTTTTTGAAAAAGACGACACAATAAAGGAGGTTGAATTTTTTATTTTATGTTTTCAAATTGACCTGGCTGAGCCTTAAGCCTGGGACACAGAAGACGGATGCATCGCACCCACGTTGTTTTAAAAAAACAAAAACATTATAGTTACTGCAGTAGGAGTGTCTACAAACTTCCTCAAGCTCAACTGCAATAAACCTGAGTTAATCATATCTGGACCCAAATCCCTTCTCTCCTCCTCCAAAGGTTTCACGCTCAGTATTGACGGTCACACAGTCACTCCATCCTCTCAGATCAGAAACCTGGGAGTCATTTTTGACCCCTCACTCTCCTTCCTAGCACACATCCGTCATATCACTAAAACAGCCTTCTTTCACCTTCAAAATATTGCCCGTCTCCGTCCTATTCTGTCCTCTACTACAGCTGAAACCCTCATCCACGCCTTCATCTCCTCTAGAATAGATTACTGCAATAGCCTCCTCTATGGCCTTCCATCCACACACATAAAGAAACTTCAGTATGTTCAGAACTCAGCTGCACGGCTCCTCACTCAGACCAACAAGAGAGATCACATGACCCCGGTCCTAAAAAACCTTCATTGGCTTCCCGTTCAGCAGCGCATTCACTTCAAGGTCTTACTCATCACCTACAAGGCCCTCACTAACCTCGCCCCTTGTTATCTGTCTGACCTTCTGCGTCACCATCGCCCTTCTCGCCGTCTCAGATCTTCGACCTCCAACCTCCTCTCTCACACAGTAACATCAAAACATCGCACCATTGGGGACAGAGCTTTTTCTGTAGCTGCTCCAACCTTATGGAACTCTCTCCCCCAACATATTCGTACTGTTGACTCACTTCTGAAATTCAAAAAACTTCTGAAAACTCACTTGTTTAACCAAGCATTTAAACCCTGTTCATTTATTTTACAGTTTCCTTCTTTTTGTTTTTGTAAAGCGTCTTTGAGTAGTGGTTAAAAGCGCTATATAAAACCTATGCATTATTATTATTATTATTACTGAGAGTGGCTGCACGGAGAGCGCAACGCAAACGGCGGTTCATGCGGAGGCGCTAAAGATCGGTGCCGGTTCTATCTCAAGCGCCGCGGCTTTTACGTCTTTAATACGGCGATTTTCCAAGCAGCGTTCAGCCTTCCATTGGCTGCATAGCACGTCCTGTGTACCCCCTAGACCGCGGCGATTCTGGGGCGCAACGCATCCGTCTTCTGTGTGTCCCAGGCTTTAGAGATAGGGTGAGGAGCTCGGACATCTCAGAGTAGAGCCGCTGCTCCTCCACATCGAGAGGAGTCGGTTGAGGTGGTTCGGACATCTGGTCAGGACGCCTCCTGGACGCCTCCCTCAGGAGGTGTTTCAGGCATGTCCTGCCAGCAGGAGGCCCCCGGGGTCGACCCAGGACACGCTGGAGGAAACATCTCCAGGTTGGCCTGGGAGCGCCTGTGCGTCCCAGCTGAGGAGCTGGTGGACCTGGCTGAGGAGAGGACGGTCTGGGATGCTGCCCCCGCGACCCGGACCCGGATAAACGGAGGAAGGAGAGGAGAGGCTAATTGTGTTTGACCTGGTAAAGATTACAATAAGTTATCAGCTGTTTCCAGTAGGTTGGCCAATACGTTTGTCTATTCCTGATGTCAACGTTTAGATTTACCAACACACCAGTTTATCCCTTTATTTTAGGTCAATGAGCATTTTTAATTGAACAGAAACGGCACAGTCAAAAACGTTTTTATAACATCGATAAAAATGTGAAGAATTAAAAACATGATGATGAACATTCTTGATTATAAACAGAACTGTGGGCTACAGGGAGCTGGTTGCAGCTGCATGTTCATTTTGTGATAATCTGTTTGCACAAGCATGGCTGACAGCTGATTCATTATCAGACGATGTCATCGTTCAGTCCTTTGGTCTCCGTCTGGTTTCCGGCCCCCCTCAGGTGTCGGACTTGTGTCTTCTCAGGTATTTTACTAAATATTCTCAGAGACTAAACCCAACAATCACTCAGTCCGTAGTTTTTAGAGCCGCTGCATTTAGAAACGTTCTGGAGAAAATCATTGAATATTATGATTCCTGTTCCTTTGTTTCTGAGTCTGATTCAAACCACTGAGTTAGAGGATCCTCACAGGTCATCGGAGCAGAGCTACACCGAGATGTTTAACTGTGAAGTGCTTCGGTAGACTCTCAACAAACATCCTATGAATGAAAGCAGATTGTGCTGCAGCTTCTCGTACTAATCCGAACTAATAGATACTACAGCTTCAGGATGTTTAACGGTGCACAGCTGTGCATGTGTGAGTCATATGCAAATTCAACCAAAACAGAAAACGAACCACCACAACGTTCAGATTATAATCGAGAGCCAAGAAATGAGCTTCAGCAGTGCAGAGAGCATGGAGGCAGGTGGTGGAGAACGAAGCCCCACAGAAACACAATCAGGAGTTTTCACCTCCACGCGGCTCAAGGATCACTTCAGGAACAGCCGGGGTTGGACACTGGAAACAACAGTAGGCACACAGTGGTGTGAAAAACTATCTGCCCCTTCCTGATTTCTTATTCTTTTGCATGTTTGTCACACAAAATGTTTCTGATCATCAAACACGTTTAACTATTAGTCAAAGAGAACACAAGTAAACACAAAATGCAGTTTTTAAATGATGGTTTTTATTATTTAGGGAGAAAAAAGATCCAAACCTCCATGGCCCTGTGTGAAAAAGTGATTGCCCCCTGAACCTAATAACTGGTTGGGCCGCCCTTAGCAGCAATAACTGCAATCAAGCGTTTGTGATAACTTGTAACGAGTCTTTTCCAGCGCTCTGGAGGAATGTTGGCCCACTCATCTTTGCAGAATTGTTGTCATTCAGCTTTATTTGAGGGTTTTCTAGCATGAAGCGCCTTTTTAAGGTCATGCCACAACATCTCAATAGGATTCAGGTCAGGACTTTGACTAGGCCGCTCCAAAGTCTTCATTTTGTTTTTCTTCAGCCATTCAGAGGTGGATTTGCTGCTGTGTTTTGGGTCATTGTTCTGTTTTGGTAGACAGTAGAATTCATGGTTCCGGGGGGGGGGGGGG
>SSNR01000062.1:400366-412493 GCA_006937965.1 Callopanchax toddi | reverse complement strand
GTGCTACAGGTGTGATAAACCACAGTTAAGTAATTTTTTAACAAGGGGGCAATCACTTTTTCACACAGGGCCATGGAGGTTTGGATCTTTTTTCTCCCTAAATAATAAAAACCATCATTTAAAAACTGCATTTTGTGTTTACTTGTGTTATCTTTGACTAATAGTTAAATGTGTTTGATGATCAGAAACATTTTGTGTGACAAACATGCAAAAGAATAAGAAATCAGGAAGGGGCAGATAGTTTTTCACACCACCGTAAGTGAACAGAGAGGCTACAATTCTAATGTTTTTAAGAGAATAAAGACATTTAAATGACCTCCAGACGTAGTGTTACTCTGGTTGTAAGGATTACACGTTCATGTTCCTGAAGAGAAGCTCTCCGTTTGATCACAGCAGATGAATGTCCCTGTTTTCTACTGGTCTGTGGGGGATTGGCTGTGGGTGACGATAGCCGTGAGATATGCTGGCGATGTTACGGAGATTAGCTCGGCTCGTGCTGCAAGATAAAGGTTATCTTTCGGCGCTGATCTGCAGAGTGCCCTGACAATGAAACAAGGCAGCGTGGATGATTAAATGAGCAAAAGGACATTTTGATCTCACATTTAGTTCACAAGAAAGGTCATTCGATATATATGGAAATCATTACTGCTGTCTGTGATTATGAAGCGTAGCGTGGATACTTTTAGGAACTGGGAACGGAGGGTAAAAGTGACGACGTGTGTAACAAGGCTCCCTCCCTACACACACACCTATGGGTTAATCCCACCACACAGTCTGATGTTAGACTGATGCCTGTGTTATAAATAACAGTCAGAACTATCAGAGGGAAGAAGAAGAACAGGAGGGAGTTGTGGTTGGAGTCTATTTTCGGTGCGGTGTTGTGGAGGAGCAGGCCAGCTGTCGAAGTGGTTTCCTGTCTGAGTGTAATCTCCGAGGACAGGGCAGTGGGAAGATTCTCAGACACCCGCGCTCCGAAGCACCCCGACCCTGAAACCGATGACCCAGATACTCACTGAGTGAAGACATTCTGCTGACGGCGTGCTGCAGACGGAGGTTTCTGTTGAGGCATCGTGTGTTTATGATGATGTGTGATTAAGTTTCAGCCGTTGCCCTTTTCTTGACTTCACATTGATCTGGACTGTAGAGACCAGTAAAATGATTTTATCCTGTTTCTTAATGCTTCCCTTTCAAGGCTGAAATGTATAAAAAGCTGTGATAAACCAGGAGTTTCAGTGAAATGAACCTCAGAGCATCATATCTGCAGAGTTTAATTCAAATCATGTTCTCTCTCTATTAAATCCATACTCAGTAGCCAGGTAAACAAGCTAGGTCTCGCTAGCTAGTTTACAGAAACACGACTCGGAGCGCTCACCCCTCTCGTCGGGTATAATCTGTAACGCCAGCCTCCCGCGGACATGGGATCCCGTCTTGAGACGATAACAAAGCAGAGTCTAACTCCAGCCGTAGAAACGTTCCCCCAGCTTTTCCTCTTTTCACCTCCAAACGTTTTTAGTTTTCTGCTAGCTGAAAAGCTGTTTTTTGGGGGGACTCTGGTATTTTTATCTTAAAATGAAATCACTGACCACCAGATAATTCTGTCCTCCTTTCACTTCCGGGATGTTCAGACAGAAAATGTGTCCGGGCGGATTATTGGTGAATCCAAGCAGTGAGGAAATGCGGCAGACAGACAGCTGGATTGTCCAATCCTATCGTTCGGACCGAACGATAGGATTGGCTGAAGTTTTTAGAGAACTGCGGGACAACTACTTTATTGATTTCTTTCGGGGTTTTTTTAAATCTCCACAATATATTTATGGCTATACTATGTTGGAATGTTGTTAAGAGGCTTTAAAAAAACGTTAAAAGCTACATTGTTTACCTGGATACTGAGTATGGCTTTAAAGCTTCATATTAGTGTTTCTCAACGGGGGCTGTAGCGCCCCCCAGGGGGCGTTGAGATCACATAGGGGGGCGGTGGAAGTCTTCAGGCCCTGAAGGGGGCGTTTCATGCTGGGGGGCGGGGGCTGATGAAAGAGGATTTCAACCAGACTCCAGATCGTTAGTAGAGGTGGGAGATAAACTCGTTTTTCTGATGCATCAGGATGCAGACATGAACGATTATTAATCGATTGAAAAATATTAAAATTTGATTCTATTATTTTTCGCGGTCTTGCAGTTTTCACCAATCACCGCAACTTTTCCGCAAATTTGACCAATCTTAGCGTTTCATCATCTTCTTTGACCAATCACTGCCACTCTGATAAGTTTTGACCAATCCCGTTGCCTCCAGCTGTGTTTACTTCTGGTTTTTGAGCTGAGCCGCTAAACACGCCGGTCAGTTTCTATTACATATTACAGCTAAAACACAAGCAAGTCAATTTCCCAAAGTTTTACACCAGAGTGGCGGAAAGCTGTTCTGAACCAAACACAACGCCGTGGTGGATTAGACATGAAACTCGTCGCTTGACAAGAACTTTTTGACTGCAAACATGGAGGAGATCAGCTGAGAAGAGGAGAGACGGGCTGGGGTCTGATAGGAGTGATAAAAGAGACGAGGTGAAGTCCAGTAAGGGATTTCAGTATACCTGTGGGGGGGGGGGTGTTTGGCTGAAAAAGGTTGAGAAACACTGATTTATATGAACACGACACCGCTCACCTGCCTGAAACTAAGGTTACATTCACCAAATCATCACCGTTTTTCATAACCTTTGTTTTTCTATAAATCAGCTGTTTTGGTCATCTCTCAAACCTGTCTGTGTTTTTATGAAGAAGAGTGGGAGGCGTGGCGATCCAGGGTTTGTTTGTAGAGACAAGTTTTTAATTTGTGGAGATGCAGCTCTGTAGCGACGATGAGCGTCCTCCGTCTGAACGGTGGAGTCACATTTCATCTGTTTTTACGTCGGTACCACAGAACAAGTCGGTGAACGTGGAAGCTCGCGTGTAAACGGAGTTTCCCTTCATCACTTTAGTGTCGGTTCAGCATGCTGTGTCTCCTGATCTGTCACCTCAGAACGGCTCACGCTAGAATCTGACAGCATTTAAACTTTAATGGTAACGATCGGCTGAATTAAGACCTGTCAGAGTTGGTAAAGAGGCTGACCCCAAACCAGCTGCACCAAAGCAACGTGAGAACATTTGAGTCGGTCGAGGAAGCGCGTCTCCAAGCAACAGCCAGCAGCGGTATGAACGTTTAGTTCTTGACTTAGCCCATGTGTGGCTGTCAGAGCCTCAGACTGAAGACCTCTTCTCTCTCCGTCTGTAGGAGTCCAACCATCAGCCTCAGACTGACTGAGAGCCCGAGCTAACAGTGGAACGTCAGCTGTCTCTTACCGAGGTGTCAGGGAGGTTTTCAGGTTGTAAACATGTTAACTTCATGTGTGAGCTGTAGTTTCACAAAGGAAAGAGGATTCACCGATTTCCTTTTGTGGTTCTGTCATCAGCAGGAAACCAGTCAGCACAGTGATTTTAGATCAGAGAGCGGTCAGAGTCGGTCATCTCCTCTAATTATCGATCAGTACGAGCAGATACTGACGATGAAATGTCCGATATCAGTTAAACCCAGTTTCTTCTAAATCACAGCGTCTAATGAACTCTCTTTAAAGGAATGTGTTCAGTGGAATAAAACATTATTAAACATTCAGAATATTAAAGTTACACATTAAAAATCATAACTGAGAATTATCAAATGTTTTTAAAAACGATTATCTCCATTTAAATGTTGTTTCTTATCAGCTGCTCTGTGATTAAAGAGCGTCTCCAGCTCCTCTCTGTCTGAGGGGGTCATGTTCACACAGCTGATCATTAGTGCATGCATTAAAATGGATCTGCAGCCTTAAACTGTTCAAAAAGTGACATGGTTTTAAAAAATAAAGTAAAATGTCTGTATCAGACCCCAGTAGCAGTCAGTGGCTGAGACGTCACATTTTGATTTAAAACCTCAATTAAAAACTTTTCAGCACGGTTTGAAAAGTTTTTTTTAAGTCAGAAAAATAAGATTCATTTAAAAATATCTAATATTTACTTTTTAAAGTAGAATAAGTTATTTTTTAATAATAAAAAGTCTTAATGGCCCCAATGACACGTGAAACTTTCAACTTTCATTTGCAGCTTAGAGCTGAAACTTTTCCAAAAAGTTTAAAAAGAAAAGTTAGGAAAAAGTAACAAGGTTTTTAAAAATTAAAATGTACAAATGCTCCTTTAAAGTGACAATATGCAGTTTTGCTTGTTTTGGGCGCCCTCTGGTGTCCGTTTTAAATCACTGCATTACACAAGTTAGCATATTGTTTCAGCTTCTAAACGCCTAAATCTACCTGTTGAAATGTCTCCTCAGCCTTCATAGCTTTCTACAGGAGCGGTTATTTACTCCTTCAAAGAAATCAGCTGTGTTCAAGCAGGGAGAGATGGGAAAAATCAGGAATCATGAGCTAAAAACACTCCAGAGCTAGCATAACAGCTAGCCACTTTGGGTTAGCCTAACCCTCGTGAGACACGTGACTTCCTGGGTACCGTGACGGCGACGGAGATCTTGCAATCGTGGTATTCTGGATCTGACCACCAGATGGTCCGCTGCAGGTTTCTGATGATACCTAAAGCGTATCCTGAGTCCAGGTGTGGAAACAGCTGCTGGGGGTTGTCTTGTTTACAACCAGGATTCATAGAAGAAGAAATGCTCTCTCGCTCTCTGTCAGCATCCTGTTTAAAAGAAGGAATAACTTACCAGTTGGGCCTTGTTGCATTATTTGGGAGGTTGTTTGCAAACTAATGCAGATACTGCTGCATTTCTAGATGATGATGTAACATGTATACTTCTGACAGCACGTTGGTGCTCACTCGTATTGACGGAGACGTTTCTACTTCTCTGTCTGTGTTGTGAAGCCATTCTCTTCCAGGACAGCAGAGGGCGTATAACTTTCTGCAGTAACGTCTCTGGTCGACCAAAGTTTGTTGACTTCAGCTTAGTAATGGCCGACAGAGAGCGAACTTTGATCTCGAGGAACTAACAATGTTGTTAAAATGAATTAAACGAGAAGTAGATGGCGGCGTCTGTTGAATGTCCGTCCACTGAACAGAGGACGAGTGAATCTGGTAGACGGATGGATTATAGGAATGTTCGTACTTCTTCTGCCAGATGTTCCTCGAGCTGACCCAGATCTGTTTCTGTGATATCCTACTTCTACTACTACTACTACTACTACTACTACTACTACTACTACTCTGTTGATACCAGCGTCAAGCCAGAAGTGATCCTGGGTTGTTGGGCCGACCATCAGAGACGTGCTCGACTCCGTCCATTATCAAGGAGCCCTTGTGTCGACGGATAATGGCGTTGCGTGTCTCCATACTGGCAACAAAAATATACTTAAATATTTTGTGTATTAGTGGTAATATTAGTAGCCAATCTATCATTTCCTTTATTTGCAGAAGGTCAAAGAACTCCTTTCTCTTTACTTTGTCTCAAGTCGTTATAGAAATATTGGACTTCCTGTAAAGTACCAGCAGACGAGTGTGGGGACCTGAATCATGTTGTGGTTTTTGTCTTGACTTTCTAATGTTATGACAGGCTCAAACTGCTGCTATCAGATGTCAACATGTGTCTCTGCGCGCCCATAAACCCTTTATTCTGAGGTCGTTTCCTTCGCTCGCTGCAGAGGATTCCTCTGTTCAAACCAAACATGAAGAAAACAAAACCTCATTATGATATTCTGTTCTCCCTCTGCTACCAAAGCAAATTGAATCCATGTCGTAAACCGTGTGTGTGTGGGGGGGGGGGGTTAACATCATCTGTGACCTGTTCAGAGATGTTCAGTTATTAGTGAACACCTTTAAATGTTGAGTAGAATGATCAATATTCCCTTTAAGCATCGTGTTTTAATTCCCAGTAAAGAACTAATCCCTGTTGGTTAATTAAAGGTTTTAGAAGAGGCCGGTGTGAAACAGTGTCTAAGGAGATTAGCTCAAGTAGCCATGTTGACAGTGAAGGCAGGATGAAACGTCTGATTTCTCTTTAGAGAGGATCTATTGTTGAGGCGTTCTGTTGGAGGCTATCTCACAGACGCTCTCCGTTCTGCGTTATTAGTTTAAATCAAAGTGAGCACCGGTAACGCGGTGCAGAGTGAAAGCAGCTCTCCAGCGAGCGGCTTTCTGCACATCTGCCAGCAGCTAAAGGTCTGAGCTAACCCCCCAATAATTACACGAAATCGGAGGTATTGTTCTTTGTCTCAGGCTTTGTGATGTGGAGATTTGCTGGCTTTGTGCCAGATGAAGGTCTTACCACAAACAGCAGTGTGGGTGGGAATCGGTGGGGGTGGGGGGTCGTCCTGATATGGAAATGGCATTAATTACTCCGCCTATACAGCAGATGTGACCTTCAGCCTCCACTTAGCATAAATACTTGTCCTATAATAAAGAAATGTCCCCGGTTCGACTCCAGACTCTCTGTTTATGTGGATCAGGTTCAGGTCTCCTGTCGTTATCTCAGACGTGTTGCCATTTCCTTTAATCTAATCTTCTAATCAAACGTTTGAAAGATGATCTAAATTGTAAAGTGTTCGTCCATCAGCTTCATCACGCCACGTTTATCCTCTGATGACTGTCAGCTGGCGGTCTGACCACCAGGTTTCAACGCTCTGCTCTTAACCAGACTTTTGTTTCCTCTTTTCAGCGCCGGCCCCAAAGGGGACAACATCTACGAGTGGAGGTCGACCATCCTGGGCCCGCCGGGCTCCGTGTACGAGGGAGGGGTCTTCTTCCTGGACATCGCCTTCACACCCGACTACCCATTCAAACCCCCCAAGGTCAGCAGCTGGACCACATAACGCTCTCTAGACGTCGTGTTTGAAGGACACACGTTAGACACAATCGGCTGCTTTTATTGAGTTATTTCTAATAAAAGCTGAGATTGATCTACTGAACACTGTTGGTGCTGTTACACACGGTTAGCTACAGCTTCAGTTCTTTTGTATAAACCGACGTGATTAGGTCTGAAACTGTTTAAACCAGAGGCAAAGTGCAGAATGAACCCTCTGGAACTGTTGTTGCAGATCGCAGGTTGTTCTAATATCGTGCAGCCCTAACTTAGACCAACCTTTTGTGACCCGCGTACCCCCTGAGCCATTTTCTCAGACCAAGTACCCCCTTAGTCAAATGTGTTGACGGTTCTTCAAAAATAGAACATATCTATTAAATAGAAATCCATCCATCCATCCATCCATTTTCTGTAGCCGCTTATTCATCCACAGAGGGTCGCGGGGCAGCTGGTGCCTATCTCCAGCGGTCAAGGGGCGAGAGGCGGGGGACACCCTGGACAGGTCGCCAGTCCATCGCAGGGCCACACAGAGACGAACGAGACAAACAACCACACACCCACTCACACCTAAGGACAATTTACCAGCCCAATCAGCCTGACATTTGATTGAATGTCCCTAACTTGAACATTTAATTCTCAAACATCTGATTCCTTTCACTATTTATATCGAGCTCAGAAACAATCAGGATATGAAAGCAAATCAGCAATCTGAAAATAAATACTAAATTAAAAAGTGAATGAACAAACACTGGAGCTCTTTAGAACAAGCGACTCTAGTCTGTCCTTCATCTAGTTGTTATTTGCCTTTTTTGCTCTTTATTGATAAAAGCTGGGTTTATTATTCATTAAGCTGCACATTCCAGCACCTTAATTTTTATTTTACCAGGACACAGAATGCTGTCCAGTAACCATTATCTGGTCGCGTTACGAAAACATTTCCATATTTGACCGTTTTTTTTGTTTTTGTTTGTTTTTTTACTTTGACGGACAGATTGAAGGCCTCTGGTCATTTGACGGAGTACAATCACACACCTGTGTGTGTGTGTGTGTGTGTGTGTGTGTGCACACCTGCCATCAGACCGCACATAACAGTGAGGCAGCTGTCAGGCTGCGAGCAGCTCCGTGATCATCATCATCTGAAAGTTGCCCGTCACTTTCTCTGTAAACGTTGGGATTTATATGAAAAAGCGTGATGGGAAAATGTGCGTAACTTTATGGAAACTTTGAACCTCGTAGCACATTTTGGAGACGGGAAACCTGCAGCCGGTGAGACTGGCACGCACGCGCATGCACACACACACACACACACACACACACAGAGACACAAAACCAACACTCACCCTCCATGCTCTGAACAGAATAAAAACGGTATTTAAATGAAAATATGTCACATTGAGTTAATCACAGTCTGTTCATGACTCCATATTACATAAGTGCACTGATCGGAGCGTTATTGTGATCAGCTGTGTAGTTATTGTGATTACTGAGTACTGGTCAGTCACACTCGTGCGTAATGGATCCGCTGCGCTCCAGATCTGCGCCGTCCGCGGACGGGGAGAGTTCTAGAGATTTTCAGATGACGGATGATCAGCTGATTTAGAGTTCTATGGATCTGAGCTGAACTGGACCCGGGGTTGATCCGTCAGAACCACAGTCCTCTGCAGCTAAACCCTCTCGGGTTCTTTGAACCGTGACGCTCGGTGGAGGATGAGACGGTTGAGGAACCATTACAATATAAATTAAAATGAATTAAATAATGCTGCTGAAAATGTCATTAATATATCATATTTAAAACCAATAAGTGACGGACAAAAATAGATTATGACTGGATTTTAAAAAACCCTGTCAGTCTAGCGCAGCCTCTGCTGGGAAATTAAACCTTAAATGTTTCCACGTACCCCCTGTAATGCACTCAGGTACCACTAGGGGTCCGCGTACCCCCGGTTGGGAATCACTGACGTAGAGCGTTAAAAACTTTAGAGTTCTGTGTCAGGATGGAGGTGGCCTGGGGGAGAGAGGCCTCAGCTTTTTTCGAATGAAGATATTTAGTAACATAATTAATTTGAGTATCATCACCAGCATTAATGAAATCGATATTTCACATTTCACATTTCGACACACTGCTAGACATCTAGTTTAGTTCATTATGTGGGTAAATGAATCAAGTGTGTCCATGTGGTTATTATTTAATGATGGACGTCATCTATAACTTTATTTATTTTATTTAATTCCTTTTTTTAATTTTATTTTTGGGATCATTTAGCTTCCTATTCATGCTTCTTATTGGTCTAAACTTTGATACATAAAGGTCTTAAATGTAACTGAACCCTGAAGGTAGTAAACACTGAGTGGAACACACAGAGGCATCTGGTGAGGAAGTGTGACCCAAACTGTGCACGTAGCTGTGGGCTAAGGGTGCACAGCACGGTGATGAGCGCATGCTCCATTCAGAGCTCACAGATTACACACACAATAGGCCGAAATGCCCTGCAGTCTGACCGTCTGACGGCCCACCTGTGGCGAGGCAGAGCGGCTCCACAGCAGCATGGAAACATGAGACACACTACTGGTGTTCTCTGGTGGAAGCTAAACAGCATAAAGAGTCCGGCGTCCACGTGACGCCACACACTTCAGGCTTTTGTCCCGTGGCGTCTAAACTCACCTCTCATCAGGTTTTGGTCACCAAAGAGCCGCGGTTAGCCGTCACGTTATTGTCGTGAAAAAAGGATCTTTTTGTTATTGTTGACGAGCAGGAGGAAGTTAAACGCCAAACCTGTGGTTTCACATGTAAAAACGGCGATAAAAAGGGACTGGACCTCATGGAGCATCAGATTTATTATTAATGAGATGATTACAGAGATATCACCCACATTCAGCGTAGAGACCATCAGAGTTAAATGAATGCATTTGACTTCTTCCAAATGTAGAATAAGATGAGTTTTTAAGTGACATTAGAATCACTCATAGGACGAGCCTTGAGTTTGGTTTTACTGCAGACCAGACTCACCACTACAGCTGGTAATGGTCCACTAAAACCACCAGTCACGAAAATCCAACAAAACCAGTTCAGCTTCATGAATAACTTAAACTGAACATTTAAACACCAGAACAGAAACTGTGTGTGTTCGTCCACTCTACGTCTCTCCTAAAGCAGGGAGATCTTAGAAACCACCAGGGTCAGGGTTTAGACCTGGTCCAGTCCAGACCAGCTCTGGTCACCTGGTCCACCTATAGACCTGGTCCAGTCCAGACCAGCTCTGGTCACCTGGTCCACCTATAGACCTGGTCCAGTCCAGACCAGCTCTGGTCACCTGGTCCACCTATAGACCTGGTCCAGTCCAGACCAGCTCTGGTCACCTGGTCCACCTATAGACCTGGTCCAGTCCAGACCAGCTCTGGTCACCTGGTCCACCTATAGACCTGGTCCAGTCCAGACCAGCTCTGGTCACCTGGTCCACCTATAGACCTGGTCCAGTCCAGACCAGCTCTGGTCACCTGGTCCACCTATAGACCTGGTCCACCTATAGACCTGGTCCAGTCCAGACCAGCTCTGGTCACCTGGTCCACCTATAGACCTGGTCCAGTCCAGACCAGCTCTGGTCACCTGGTCCACCTATAGACCTGGTCCAGTCCAGACCAGCTCTGGTCACCTGGTCCACCTATAGACCTGGTCCAGTCCAGACCAGCTGCTGCTGTTTTTACCCGATCAGACAGCGTGTTTAGAAACGTTAAAATGATTTTTATCTGCTGATCAAAGAGTTAAACTGATCAGTCCGGTGCTCATGAAGGACTGTGTCGTCTGCAGGTACTCCAGAGCTGCTCGTTACTGAGCGCCGTCAGGGAAATCTCACCCCCCCCCCTTGTGCTGTGAAACCACCAGCTCTGTTTGACAGGAGACTAAAACAAATCCACAGGCTCAGCCCAGCTTTCTGTGGCCAAAGGGCTCGAGTGTTTCCGCCCCCTTCAATACCTCTTACCCCGTCCAACACGCTGTGATCTGCAGCCAAAACTTCACACACACACACACACACACCCTCACTAGAGCCGAGCCGCTGAAGCTCAGCTGAATGTTCCACAATCTGACCCAACAACCCACCGTGGTGAGAAACGAATCCATCAGGTGTCTGAACCTGGTCCAGCTGGGGGGGGGGGTTATTCTGGGGAATGCTGAGGCTCGTTAGAGGTTTCCTGTGGAAGATCGGGGTCGTGAGGGGGGTCAGATGTTGGAGATCAGAGAGGTCACATGATCGACCCCTTGGGGGGGGGGTCTGATCTGTTGGTTTTTCTAGTGACATCAGAGCAGGTGTGTGCTTTGATTTTACAGCATGCTGCCCTCTGTTGGTCAGTGACACAAAAAGACAAGATTCATTTTCTATGGTTCAGACGTGTTGAAGGAGAAGCTGAGACTTTCTCTTTATTTGTTCAGCAGCTGCAGTGAAACGAGCCCCAGTGGAGCTCAGACACCGTCATCAACGTTAACGAGAACCAGGAGGAACGAGAAGTGAAACCTCACAACCTGTAACCTGTCTCAGAGCGAGAGATGATCCCTAAATCACAAGGAGCGGGTCTTATTGGCCTCTTTCACACAATTCATGTTTCCTCTACACGTATTAGAGTTACATTATTATTTATTCATAGAGAAAACAGTAAGTCTGGACTCTGCTTCAGTCAGAAGAGTTTTTAATTTGTAAAAGAAGACATCAGCAAATAAATCTCCATAAAAAGTCTTCCTGTTTTAGAGCCACCTTTAAAGGTTTATTATCTTATTAAGTGTGTCCTCTTCATGGTGAAACATAAAAATCAGGGTGTCCGCAGAGTCTTGAAAAGTATTAAAAGGTGATAAATCAATTTAGGGAAATTCAAGACCCTTATAAAGTATTAAAAAATATTGAGACGGTCTTGAAAAAGTCTTGAAAAGGTTTTGAATTTAACTTCAAGATTCCTGCATACACCCTGAACTAATATGAATAAATATTTCATGTCTTTGTTTTTAAAGTTTGTTTTAAAGCATGAAAAAAATACATTCTAATAGTTAATTTTAATAGTTATAAATATGACCTAGTAAAAATCTAAACGGTCGACTGTCTGAACAGATCTGGATGGTCTTAAACTCTAGAAATCAACCAACATAACTTCAGTTCAGACCAGTGGAGGGACTCCATTAAAACATTAATGGGACTAATTACCAGTACAGACTTTGTTATTCATTATTACAGTTTTACACTAACAAGAAAGCGGGGACAGAATCAAATAATAAACCTGAACTTTAATATTATAAACTCAAGATCCTTTAACTTTTTTTTGGGGGGGGGGGGGGGGGGG
>SSNR01000062.1:356800-384423 GCA_006937965.1 Callopanchax toddi | reverse complement strand
GTGTGTGTGTGTGTGTGTGTGTGCACGGCCCACAGTCTGAAATAATTTCTTAAATGAATCATGTTATAACTCAGCTCACCAGGTTTCCCGTCTCCAAAATGTGCGTTTAATCCCAAAGTTAGCGGAGAAAGTGAGGCACCTTTCAGGCCTGTTCTTTATAAATTAGGACGCTTTTTTAGGATGATGTTTGGCGATGATGCTGCAGTTTTACAGGTCCCAGAGGGATATATAGTTGGAATCTGAACTTCATTTTTTAGGTCCAACCTCCCATTGACCGAGCCCAGTAGTTCGAGTAGCAAGTTTCGTCAAAGTGGTCGCTACAGATCCGTGAAGATGAACTGCGTTTCCAGTGCGCCCTCGTCCTGCTCACAACACATTTCCATGCCTTAAAAGTGGCGGCGTTTTGGGGAAACTCGTGCAGGACTCGGACATATGGCTCTGATTTGTTTGTGCGGCCGTGCAGAAGGCATTTATACACCATTCTGACCACGAAGGTGAACAGAACTTGGCTAATCCAGGAAGGTCTGGTTGTTTACAGAGACGGTGCCTCGATGAGCGTCATCAGTGACGTATGTGGAAAAACCGTTCTTCAAGATGAGACACGGGAATTTAGGCTGAATTGATTTAATTTGACAAATTTGCTGATCGACAAGAAAAACTGATATCTGGTATTGCTCATATAAATAGTAAACTGTAGCTACAGACTGTTTATACCATTTTGATGCTTGGACTGGCCAGTACCTTTAAGATAAAAATACCAGAGTCCCCCAAAAAACACCTTTTCAGCTAGCAGAAAACTAAAATCGTTTGGAGGTGAAAAGAGCTGGGGGAACGTTTCTACGGCTGGAGTTAGACTCTGCTTTGTTATCGTCGTAAAACGGAGTCCCATGTCCGCGGGAGGCTGGCGTACCGATTATACCCGACGGGAGGGGTGAGCGCTCCGAGTCGTGTTTCTGTAAACTAGCTAGTGAGACCTAGCTTGTTTACCTGGCTACTGAGTTTGGCTTTAAAACACGTTCTAATATTGACTGAATGCTTTTATTTACTCTGACCGTCTCCAAAATGTGCTTCTGCAAAGGTCAAAGTTTACAGTTACCACATTTCGCTGTCACGTTTTCTTTATAAATCCCAACATTTGCGGAGAAAGTGACTCCCTTTCCGACCTGGTTTTTTGTTTTATAAATTTTATATAAAATACATTATAATAAATGATAAACATATTTATTTTATAGGTTTTATAAATGAGGCCACAGGTGTCGATCTACAGCGGTCACAGAGCGAGAAGCAGACGTCTCTCAGACTGTCATTACAGCTGCAGACGCTCGCTGTCATTGTCACTAACAGCGTGGTCCTACCGTGCACAGACACACACAATGACACAACATTTTGCTAAAGGGAGGCTCTGTTTCTCAGCTGACCTGGGAGCGCCTTAGAGGAGCTGTCCGAGCTGGCTGGGGAGAGGGACGCCTGGCAGGCTGTTGCCCTCACCATCAGACCTCTGATGAGCGAAGGAAAATGGACGGATGGAACATTTTCCGTTATGCGACCCCTGATTTGAACCCGCCCCACACTGAAAGTAAACATTTATTGACCCGACCCACGGGAACCTTCACCAGCAACACGTCACGGTGTTTAGATTGTTTGAGTGGATTAGCAGATTGTAGTACAGCATTCTAGAGGACAGAGCTAAAAGCACATTGGTATAAAAGCCTAACCCAGATGAAAGTCAGAAGCCAAAAAACTTTTGTCAAATAGTTTTTCCTCAATTTTCAAAATGTGCATAAAAATATTGACTTTTTAACCCTTTAACTGGCAGGTCAGCCGTTTAGTAGAGCATCTTATCTTAATAAGAACTTATTAAAGTGATGTTTGACCCAAACATTAATATTATATATCACTACTGTACATTATAACCCTTTCTGTGCCAAGTGAACAAAAAATAAACCATGCACAAAATAAGTTTTTATGTCTTTTCTGTGGTGTGTGTAAAGGGTTTGTTAATGAAACGGCGTTCACCGCGTTCTGTAATGTTTCAAACAGCGCTCCGCTTCTTGTGGCTAGTGACTGTTCTGACAATTCTCTTCCATTCGTCTTCAGGTTGCCGCTCCTCTCCAATCCAAACCGGTATGTCGGATGAGGATTCTCGTGCCAGCACCAGCTCTTCCTCATCACCACCTTCCTCCAGCCAAACCAGACAGAAGGATACAGCTTTCAAAAAGAAACGGGAAAACAAAACCAGCATGAGCAAGACCTCCAAGCTGCTTTCCACCAGCGCCAAAAGGTCAGAGAGAAATCTCAATGGGCTGCATACCATTTCTCTTTGATCTGATCTAAATGTGAACCAGTAATGTTTAGTTTTTAGATGAACACGCAGCCTCCTCTGAGCTACTGGCTGCAGAAAAAACTCAAACATCATCGCTAAGTCACAAAAATAGAAGCAGTTTTCCACCTTGTCTAATTGTTTAACTGTGGTAAAGAAATGTTCTGATCAAAGAGGAACAGAGGTAACTGGTGCGTAGACAGTTACTACAACAAGCTTTAGGTTGGTTATAAAACTGTTTTTAAGGAAGTAACATTTTCCTTTTGAGGAAGAAAAAAGGCTAAAACATTTTTGCACTTCCAGTCTCTTTGTGACCAAGTTCTACTTTTCTTTTACACAGAAACCAGACCTGTAAATGTGTGAATTCCAGGTTTATTGTGAAAAACCTTTTCTATTGAAGTATGTTGTTAGGGCTGTGATCCTTCTTTCAGCTGTAAGTTTAGATTCTTTGTGTTTGCAGAATTCAGAAAGAGCTGGCCGACATTACCCTGGACCCTCCGCCAAACTGCAGGTGGGTTGATTCTTTAGTTGTTGTTTTAGTCGTGTACTCACTACTCAGTGATGCAGATTTTTGTCCTGATTTTAGTTGATAACATTCCTAAACACTGATATAAAGTTGTCATCTGAATCGTGTCAATTCAATGAATATGGCAACATATTTAACTTTACAATAAAATGTTAACACACTCTAGAGGTATGTGCAAAACCATTTCATCCTAATTACAGATAGACAGGACATGTTTGTTGATTTAGTTGGGAGACGAAGGAAGTCCACCTGATTAAAAACAACTTTGAGTTTGTGGTTCTGTCTTTCACTGCCTTCCCTTTAAAACCCGTCCAGTCTGAACGTCAGCGTCCACGCTTTTTACACCGACTCTCTGATCGCGATTCAGTGTGGATGTAACCGACGTCCAGCTCCGAGTTTCTAATCCAGTGTTTCTTATTATTTTAGTCCAGATGAGGATTAGAGGTACCTAAAGGCTGGGTGTCACAGTGCTTTACATTTTAAAGGTATCTTTAATGTCCAGTTAATTCACTGGAATAGTCATTTATGCTGTAGCGTCTGACCAGAAGACATCTGTGTCAGCTTTGATCAAAAACAGGGAAATCAGTAATGTTATGTATTATTTGTATGACACCCCCCCCCCCCTCTCTGGGGATTTAAACTACACGTTGTCTGAGGGCTGTTTGAGGAGAAAATCAATCCAGATGACAGACAGAGCTGTGGATTTGAACTTGTGCGTTCTGCCTGAAACACAAAGGGAACGATCATCAGCTGCACTCTAAACATGTTTATGGTCAATAATGACTTTAAAATGTGAAAACATGACATTCATGAGTGTTCATCTTTCAGAAGCTGGTTTAAAATATTTGTAGAGTAAAAATAAAAAGTGCACATTTGTTGATATTGGATACTAGCACCCCCCCTTCCCTTCCTCTACTGCACTCTTTGTGCACTTCCCTCTGTGCTTGTGTTCTTTTCCTATCGTCACGTCGGACTGGTGTTCTTCCCTCCATGTAGTTAGCCGTTAGCCTCAGTGGTAACTGATTTGTTACATCATCATTTGTAAGTCACACTGGATAAAAGCGGCTGCTAAAAACAAAGATATTTGTGGAATTTTCCTTCAAAGACACGTTGACACATGGTCTTATGCTCGACCTGTCATTGTGACGTCAGTTAATAAAGCATCGATTACTGCCACTGATGATCTGTTTAACATTTAATTTAATCTGACTTCTGTTTGTGGATTAAAGGTGTGGTTTACTGGTTTATTTCCAGTGTAAATCAGAGCCTTATGAGTCATTTTTATAAAGAAGAAACTCTGATGCAGAAGTTTGCTGATTCAGAGGTCTGCTGGAAACAACAGGATTCCTCATTATTAATAATGATATGCACAACCCTCGCTTCTGATTGGCTGCACGTTTTTGATCCCAAATCCGAGGGTGAAGGAGAAATTTTAGAGGAAGTGCTTCCTCGGCGTTTGTCAGTGAGTGTTTCAGAATGGTAACACCTACATGTGAACTCCTAAAAGCTCAGAACGGTCTGCTGTGAGACCTGAACCGGACCGGTCTGCTGTGAGACCTGAACCGGACCGGTCTGCTGTGAGACCTGAACCGGACCGGACCGGTCTGCTGTGAGACCTGAACCGGACCGGACCGGTCTGCTGTGAGACCTGAACCGAACCGGACCGGTCTGCTGTGAGACCTGAACCGGACCGGTCTGCTGTGAGACCTGAACCGGACCGGTCTGCTGTGAGACCTGAACCGGACCGGTCTGCTGTGAGACCTGAACCGGACCGGACCGGTCTGCTGTGAGACCTGAACCGAACCGGACCGGTCTGCTGTGAGACCTGAACCGGACCGGTCTGCTGTGAGGCCTGAACCGGACCGGACCGGTCTGCTGTGAGACCTGAACCGGACCGGACCGGTCTGCTGTGAGACCTGAACCGGACCGGACCGGTCTGCTGTGAGACCTGAACCGGACCGGTCTGCTGTGAGACCTGAACCGGACCGGTCTGCTGTGAGACCTGAACCGGACCGGACCGGTCTGCTGTGAGACCTGAACCGAACCGGACCGGTCTGCTGTGAGACCTGAACCGGACCGGTCTGCTGTGAGACCTGAACCGGACCGGTCTGCTGTGAGACCTGAACCGAACCGGACCGGTCTGCTGTGAGACCTGAACCGGACCGGACCGGTCTGCTGTGAGACCTGAACCGGACTGGTCTGCTGTGAGACCTGAACCGGACCGGTCTGCTGTGAGACCTGAACCGGACCGGTCTGCTGTGAGACCTGAACCGGACCGGACCGGTCTGCTGTGAGACCTGAACCGAACCGGACCGGTCTGCTGTGAGACCTGAACCGGACCGGTCTGCTGTGAGACCTGAACCGGACCGGTCTGCTGTGAGACCTGAACCGGACCGGTCTGCTGTGAGACCTGAACCGGACCGGACCGGTCTGCTGTGAGACCTGAACCGAACCGGACCGGTCTGCTGTGAGACCTGAACCGGACCGGTCTGCTGTGAGGCCTGAACCGGACCGGACCGGTCTGCTGTGAGACCTGAACCGGACCGGACCGGTCTGCTGTGAGACCTGAACCGAACCGGACCGGTCTGCTGTGAGACCTGAACCGGACCGGTCTGCTGTGAGACCTGAACCGGACCGGTCTGCTGTGAGACCTGAACCGGACCGGACCGGTCTGCTGTGAGACCTGAACCGAACCGGACCGGTCTGCTGTGAGACCTGAACCGGACCGGTCTGCTGCGAGACCTGAACCGGACCGGTCTGCTGTGAGACCTGAACCGGACCGGTCTGCTGTGAGACCTGAACCGGACCGGTCTGCTGTGAGACCTGAACCGGACCGGTCTGCTGTGAGACCTGAACCGGACCGGTCTGCTGTGAGACCTGAACCGGACCGGTCTGCTGTGAGACCTGAACCGGACCGGTCTGCTGTGAGACCTGAACCGGGGCCAAAGCAGACCGTAGGACGTGGGAGCTGCTATGCTAACATTAGCATGTGTGGCTAACACACAGACCTCAGGAGAACTGCTGATATCAGCAGGAATATGTCATGAACTTACCCAACCTTCACTGATCTCCTATAGGAAAATTTAAGAACTGACACATGGCCAGCCTAGGACCTGAACCCGGACCTCCCATGTGAGGGGGGGGGGGGGGTCTTAAACCTCCACACTGCGGTTCAGTTGTTAGGATTTGGTTCTGTTTCTATACATGAACATTACGTGTCACATAACATGAGTCAAGATCGTGAAAAATTTGCATCGCTGCCGATTTTGGGGCTCAATTCACTTTAATAATATTCTTACATGTAAATATAAATAAAATAATATATTTTTACTGGTCAATGGGACCTCCAGACCACACCAGGCCCCTAGGCTCAAGCTATATCTAGCCTGTTTGATCTGGACCTGCCTGTGTCTTAGATCTGTGAGGTTTTTCAAATCTGAGCGTTTCAACCTCTGTTTTCTACCAGAAGCTAAAGCTGGAGATCCAAGTAGACCGTTTTCATGTTCAGCTGCAGGAAAAGCTCAGAGTGACCAATATTAATCAGAAAAATGGTTTTTCATTAAACCACACCTTTAAAATAAATATGTTTTTATTGAATCAGAACGTGATAGCTAGCCTGGTAAACCAGACTATAAATGTGGATCTATAGTCTGGCCATGATCCACTGAAACCACTCATTCATAGGGGCGGGATCAACGGGTGTCAATCAACCCGTCTTCACATGCTATTGGATAGCGCTAGGACCAATCAGAGCCGTTTACCAACAACCAGAACCAGCTGGTAGATTAAACTTTTACTGTTTCCTGTCGGCAAAGCAGCCAATAAATCCTCTTTCAAAATAAAAGCCTTAGTTCCTCTTATCTGTTCAGGTCTCAGAGAAAAGTCTAGATCTAGATCGTCTAGAGTTGATAATAAAGACGTTTCAAACGAACGCGGTTCCCGGGCTGCCGCCATGTTGTTTAAATTTAGAGTCAGAACTCTGACGTCATCGGCTAATCCCGCCCACCAAATGACTAGAGCGCTGTGATTGGCCCGGTACGAGGCTGACCGGACCAATCAGTGGGCTGCTGAGGTTCCAGTGGAGCGTGTCTAGACCAGAGTCTGCAGAGCAGACCTGAAGGTCTAGTTTACTGGACTGAACGGTGGCAGAAAGTGTAAAATACTTGGAAGCATTAGAAAAATAATATACCTCAATACATTAAGAAGGTAGTGATACTTCAGAGTGTCCAGTTTTACTACCACGTTTGAATGTTTTGCAATATTTGTGTCTGCAGTGCCGGCCCAAAAGGAGACAACATTTATGAGTGGAGATCAACCATCCTGGGACCGCCTGGCTCCGTGTACGAGGGAGGAGTCTTCTTCCTGGACATCGCCTTCACACCAGATTACCCCTTCAAACCCCCCAAGGTAACACACGTGTGTGAAAACACCATGTGGTGTCGTGTTGGCCGATGTTTGAGTCCGAGTAGAAAACACAAGGAACCCATACAAATAAAAACCGTAATAAATCTCCACACAGTTCCGTTTAATGGGTCATCGTGAAAAGTGAAACTCGGTGTGGCCCACTGATGTAAGAGTTTCTGACAACGCTGGGCTCTACAGCACAGAAAACCTGCAGATGATAGCAATATCATTAGGAAGCAGGTGTGCTTCTAAAAACGCACAATCACCTCCACCTGCCCTTGCTCAGTGTTTATAGTGGAACGTTCACCACACCATGCACACAGAGGGTTCAGGGCAGTAAAATGAACGTAAATTACCGTACATAAGAGGTGACCATTTAACAAGATATTCATTTATCCGTTTAAAACATGATCACGCCATTTTTTAAATTAAAGATCCAGATTGTGTAGATTGTCTTTTCTATCGGGTTGTTTTGGCCCTGACCCACTAGATTTATTTATTATTCAGTGACTTTCCTACTGAGGGATAATGAAGGCCTTTTCTATTGGGGTTGTGCGATCAGACGAATGTGTCGACCATCAGCGATTGGCTGAGCCCATCGCCTGTCGTTCTTTTAGGCGTGATTTTTAAATTTTGTTTTTGTGACTTTGAATTAGTTTAATTAATAACGATGCTTTGTTGATGCCAAAATATGCAGCCCAGGTAGAAAACGATAAATAATGCTGTTTTTATGTTAAGGCCGGGTCACATGTCGGCCATTTTAAACGCATTTTGATAGCGGTGTTCGCACGCCCTCTAGTGGCACAAATATATATTACACACACGCAAGACATAAATAGCAGTTAACCGGGCAAAAATACGACACTCGGTTACGTCGTTAACGGCAGTTAACCGGTTAATAATAATAATAATCTTTATTTATAAAGCGCCTTTCATACAAAAAAGAAACTGTAACTCAAGGGGCTTCCCTAACTGATGTGTTGTTTGAGCAGTAACCTGGTGGTTTAGGGTTTTAAAGGCTTCACTGCTGTTGGTGAATCCCACAGGTCAAAGAGGAAGAAGCAGCTGCTGATGTTTTGTGCAGATCTCAGCAGCATGTAGCTCAGTGGGTAGAGTGGCCGTCTGGTAACCAGAGGGTTGTCGGTTCAATCCCAGATCCAGCTGGATTACATTGTTGTTGTGTCCTTGGAGACACTTCACCCACCTTGCCTACTGGTGGAGGTCTGAGGAACCTGGTGGAGGTCAGAGGGACCTGGTGGAGGTCAGAGGGACCTGGTGGAGGTCAGAGGGACCTGGTGGAGGTCAGAGGGACCTGGTGGAGGTCAGAGGGACCTGGTGGTGTCGGTGCAGCTGAGGCTACAGTAGCTTATCACCACCAGTGAGTGACTGTTGTGCTGTACAGCGCTTTGGGGGGTGGAGAACACCCTAGAAATAAATACAGGACCTGTCAATGGCGTTGAGTCTTTTATTAGACGTTCGTCTGGAAGAGGTGGTGTCTGGGTAGAGATTAATCCGCTGTGGTTTGGTGACAGGAGCTTTGCTACTCGGTGTTTTTTGGTCAGATTGATCACCGTTCATCTTCAGGTTCCTGATCCGGTTGATTCTGGATGTACAGACTTATAAATCATTTCTGACTTTAGTGCATCTGTTCCCAGAAGTCTGGAGCTGTGTTTTAGGGACATTCTGCTCTGTTTCAGTCTAACTATCTTGATGACAAAGTACAGCTTATTAAGTAGCAGCACATTAAGTTTTCAGGCAAAGCTCCTGATTGTCCCATTACCGTCTGAATTTACAGCCCAGTTATCCCAGTTAATGACTGTAGTTTTTGGACTTTAGCTCAGAGCGGTGGCCTGCTGAAGGTTGTTGTATCGATGCTGTTTGTGTGGGATTGATCTGACTGTTTGAGTGAGACACTCAGCTGATTCTCACACTGATAAAGGACTAAACCGCCTCTGGTCAGCATGATGAGAGCTTCTAACAATAAAACTTTACCTTTTGTTGAAGAAAACACATTTATGTGCTGATACACAAGGCTACAAAGGAATGTAGTGTCTGCCTTTGTTTTTAGCATTTAGACCAAATACTTGGCTCTACTGTTCTCTGAAAACATTTTTACAAGCTGACAACCTTCATAAGGAGGTTGATCTATTCTGTTTTGTTATGTATCTTCTGATAGACACTTTTGAACTCGGTACTTTTCTCTCTGGATCCACTGATATTTTCAGCATCTTTACATTGTTTGCTCCGTCAGAGGACACAAAGGACCAAAACACATCGGTGTGACGCTACAGTCTCACAATCTGCTGTAAAATAGGAGACAAAACACAAAAGGCCTTTACTGTTAACTAGCCACTATCAAACACCAAGGAGGGAAAACAGAATGATCACAAGTGGAAGGCAACGTTTGTGGTTTTCACGCGTACGCACCCTGATGACTTCCTGTCTGTTACTGTGGTTCTTACAGAGACGAGCTGCTTACATTGTCCTGGTGAAAGGCTGTGGATGTTTATGAGCTGCACCAGGCTGGCCCTCAGCCTGCTGATATGGCTGAATGACGAGCTGCTGTAGAAGTTGTGACGTGCAGAATGTCGAGATGTGATGCATCCAGACCTCTCTCTGTTGTGAAGCACGCTTTTCAAAAGTGTGTGTGTGTGTGTGGGGGGGGGTCCGTAGATGCAATCGACTGTAAATTGAAACTCTTTCATGCGTGTTATGAAAAAGTGTTCTATATTTTTTTAAATATTGATTTTATCTACATGATCTTTCTACATGAGCCTAAACTGAAACATTTTGATTTTTTTAAAATATGGTTTTATATAGAAGTTATTTTACTGTCCACGTATGTGGACAGTGCGCAACAAAGGAGTGAATTTATCAAAAAATCTGATTTTGCAACTAGATTTTTTATTTTAAAGTTCAAATATTAATTTAACTACTTTTATTTACAAAAAAACAAACATTTGGAAAACATATAAACATAAATAATGACCTAACTGCATTACAGAGATATATGGATACCAATGAATGGTGTGCAAAAAGTAATACTGTATATTAAGACATTAGGTGGTGACTAAGATGGGTTACAGGTGTGTTATGGGATTGAGCATTACTGGTCAAGAAGTGCACCCATCAGGAATGTCATGGTGCCACTCTGAGAGGCGCCCAGGCAGTCAATATTCCAAATACAAGATGATCCATATTGTTAATATATTACAAACGACTAACACCGCCCTGAAGTGGATTGAAGTTTATCAACATGACAAACAGAAAACTGAGGTAAAGTTACTGCCTTCATATGGCTGCTGTGCATTAAAGGCTTAATGGACGCTTGTCTTTTGAACAATACCATCAGATGGTTTGTTACATTTAGTTTCATGAGAATTGCATGTGGATGTACCATTAAACACATGGTGAATGGTGGTGGTGCATGTGAATATCAGGTCTTTAATAAATGATTACAAGACATTAAAAGACTAATCAGCAATTTACTAACATGCAACCTATGATAAAGTCTGAATTATGAATTACTAACGACACATTTTCCAAAAATTAAACCCAGGTATAGTGTTATTGCATCCAGTTGGAACCATACAGCTCAACTTATGACCTACAAAGTTCATCACTTGTTAAATGAAGTATTTAGCTGTAAAAATATTTCAACTTGTTTTAACTGACTGTACTACTTAACAAACTGTAACTATAAATTGTAATAACTTATATTTCTTTTATTGCTGTGAACCTTCATGAACCCTCTGACATTTCTACTGAAACTGATGCCAACTTCAATCATTTTGGCTCAGTTTAAAAACTATGAATAATTCTAAATATAAATAGGATTTAGCTTTTACAGTAATTTCACTCACACTTTTCTACATATTTGTTAAATTGTTCCACTGAGTGAGAAACGGGAAATAAAATCTGGATTGTGAGGATCTGACTGAGAGACTGTTTTTTAGGTAACCTCTGCTGACATTTTCAGGGAAATTAAGAATCATTTAAGTTATTTAGGTAAATACTCGGTGTATTTTCATCTCAAGCCGAACGACAATGACGAGAGGCGGGATTTATAGCGGAAAGCTGATCGATTGATTGACAGCCGACCGCTGTTCAGACTCAGAGCGGGAGAGAGGGAGCGGGAGGATGGAAAGTGATCGGCAGCCGGCTGGTGTCAGGGTTCAAGGAGCAACAGGAGAGGAGGGAGAGGGGACAAACAGCGATGCTGTGAGGAGAAATCGGACAGGAGGAGGTTTGGGGCAAAACGGCTGGAAAAGTGTGGCTGTTGAACGATCTCACTGAGAAACGTGTGGGTGTTAAAACACCCTTATCCCCCACGGGTGCGACGCCCATGGCTTCACAGTAAAGACCAAAGTGGTTTCTGATACAGGAAACGTTTGGTCAAAGTCTGAACCAGGTTTTAACATCTGTCATTTTTTAGCCCGTCGTTATTTTTCTACATAAATACAACTGCTTGCTTCTGAGTTCATCTGAGCCATGTCAGCCACTAGGGGTACAGCACGACTTCTCAAAGGCCTTTAAGGGTCAGAGGGTCATTTGGCTCTTTCTACAGGCCCATTAGGATCAGTTATGTAAAATAATTGTTGCTCATTTCATGTTAAACTGTCACAGCCACTCGTCTAAAGAAGGAAAACAGGATGGAAGAACAAACTAACCCAGTTCTGACTGGCTGAATGCTCCGTTTGTCACACATGGGTAGATTTAATAGTTAAGACTTGTGAGGTAAAACAATACAAAAGGTAAATATTGGGTTTAAAAGTCACAGCTTCATGTCAGATGTTTGACACTAAAGCATCTGGACTACAGCTAAACAATTATTCATTTTGTAGATAAAAGATTCCACCTTCTTGTTACACCTGAACACTGAGTTGTTGTAGTACCTGTGTTTGACCACTAGAGGGCTTTAGTCTGCTGCAGCTCAGTGCTCTTTGCTTTTCACTGGATTCACAATCATTTCTCTTTAGTTCATGTTCGACTTCATGGCTGTTTTAAACGAGTTGTGAGGGAAATCTTTCAGGCTTCCTGACATGCACCTTGTTTTAATCAGTTCTAGTCTTGACATGTAAAGTATTTGAATCAAACCCTCCAGACGCATGTCTGCAGGTAACGTTCCGGACGAGGATCTATCACTGCAACATCAACAGTCAGGGGGTGATCTGTCTGGACATCCTGAAGGACAACTGGAGCCCCGCCCTCACCATCTCCAAGGTGCTGCTGTCCATCTGCTCCCTGCTCACCGACTGTAACCCAGGTAAGACCAACCACCAGCCCAAAGCGAGGACCAACAGATGGAACACTCCTTTATAACTCAGGCCGTCATTCAACTGAACTTAAAACGGGAGTAGGTTCGATTGTTTCAGGTCTTTTAGTCTGATGGTTTTAATTAGATTTTTATTGATTTGTGATGATATTTGCTTTTAACCCGGTATTTTTTAATTTTTTAAATGTTTTTAAATGCTTTTATTGTTTTTTGCCAATGTGTCTGGGATTGTGTTTCATGTTCACCTGTCTGCTAGACAGATTTCCCTACGGGGACTTCTATAAGAAAGTGAAAGTGAAACCACCTCCTGCTTTGAGCCAGGATTCCTGTCAGGTTTTCTGATGAGTTGTGAATCAGAGAGATGTGATCTCCTTGTGCTGACTCAGTCTGTCAGTGTGAGGCTCTCTAAGAGGCGTCAGCTTTATGAACTCAAACCAAACGTGTTTCTTTAGACTGAACCTCAGGCTTTGAGTTCATCTTGGACACTAAAAACTGAACTAGTAATGAATTAACTTCATGCAAACATAGACTTTTTTTCCTGTGCATTCTCCTTGTTTTCATGAAGTTTACAGATCTCTCTGTGCAAGTTGTTTTTGTTGCATGGATGTAGTTTTTAAATCTTGATGAAATGATAGGGAGCAGCTCCGTTGCTCATTCCTAAATCCTGTGGACAGATTGAACACGACTTTTAATGTTTTGTATCCGTTTCCCCCGTCCAGCTGATCCACTGGTGGGAAGCATCGCCACCCAGTACACGACTAACAGAGCTGAACATGACCGAACAGCCAAGCAGTGGACGAAGAGATACGCCACATAAAGCCACGGCGGGGGGGTTGGGGGGGGTCATTTCTGTCTCAGCTGTTTAGTACGTTATTGTCTGCTCTGTTTTTTGCTCCCTGATTAAGTTATCTCCATAAATATGGTAATAAAGGAACTAAACAAACGCCCTGCTGGTTTCATTTTGCTGTTTTACCTCCAGTATCGTCACCTTTAACTCTGACAGGTGTTGAAATGCTAAACGGGAGCAACACTCCCTTATCGACTGTTAAATGTTGATATGCATCCATCAGTCAGCTGTTAGTTCTATTGAATGCTCTGTCGTACCGTTTGTTTTCCTAGTAAACTCTGAGCGTGTGATGACCTATGAAGGTAGGTAGTTGTGTGGGTTTGGTGTCATCGGCGGTGACAGGCTGACATTTATTAACCAGGTAGAACTTCCTGTCCCGTTCCAGACCGCCTGTACGACCTCTTTTCTCTGTGACGCGTCTGATTTGGAGCACAGACCCAACTGTTTAATGTCTGTGTTCAAATAAATGTAGTTTGAGTTTTAAATTGTTTACAGCTGTGCTAAATGGTTTAGTACTCACTAGTGTCGTCTACAGTCGGTTACCAGATACAGCTGGTCTTTAAAGTGGGGGGTGTAGGGTCAGAGGTCATCCGTCCTCAGATTTCAGGTCGACATCGGAGCATCACGTCTGCAGTGGGAAATCTGCTCACCGCAGAAAGGATTGTTACTTTATCAGCATTATAAAAACAATCAGGCTTTTTTGATTTGACGAGGAACAATCTAGAAAACAGCCACGCGTCGTTTCCTGCTGTCACTGATATTTATTCATCTGTGGCAGCTTTACGCTTTAGTCATTTATGTAGTCACTCAAACTTTGGGCTCTGAGATGGTTGTGATGTGGACAGGATGTGACTTCCTGTCAGAGTGAATCGTCCCACAGCGAGCGGTCTGCTGGGGAGACAAGTGTTCCTTTAAGTCATGTTTACATAAATGAACCTTTTCCAAGAAATGCATCCCTTTTTTTGCAAACCTGAGTATCAAAAGTTAATGAGTAACTTGATTTAAAACCTCAGCTAATTTTGGCACACAACAACCTGCTAGGAGAAGTCCCACTGGGTAGCCGGCGTAAACGTTACTGATTCACATTTATATATTCAGACGTTTAGCTCTGGATGAGAGATTAAAAAAAGCCAAAGCAGCAGATTTCTGAAACATTCGGGATAACAGGATGTTACGCTGATAAATGTCAAGGACGCATTCACACCCCCCGTGGTTGTAAAGTCAAATAAAACGTGATGAGTAACCTAGTTCTGCTTTTTGTTCTGATTAAACCACTGGGTTCAGGTCGAGAAAACACCGAGTTCTTTCTTTTAGTGTGATGTTCACGGTGTTGCCACAGCTGGTGAGTGTTTAGTTTACATCCAAATACTGGTCAAGTAATGCAAAACTTCTCATTATGAGCAGATTAATGAATATTTTAAAGTCTGAGACACTTTTTTTTTTAAACTTTTGTGATTATTTTTAAATACTTGAAGCAGAATGAGCTGCCAATAGTGGAATCAGAACATTCACATTTCAGGAGCACGAAGTTCAAACATTTTAAATCATCATCCTGATTCAACCAAATCCAGTGATCCTCTACAGTTTGTACTGATTGTTTTATATTAAAAAGTAGTTTTGTTTTCTGGATATTCAACACAGCATCAGGCTGAAGTGAAGCTGTTTTAATGTAAATGTGAGGAGTCGTTTCACGCTGATGTATGGGGGGGGGGGGGACTTCCAGGAAATAATGACAGTAGTTTCACTTTATCAGAAGTCAAGATTTACAGAGAAAATGAACATAAAGCTCATAATGACCAACTGAAGTGTATTTGATCCTTTAGTGTACGTTGTCAATGAAAACCCACTAACACCAAATTAACTCAGTGAATTTCACTGATCCTAAACAATCTGAATTGTATCGATTCGTGTTAAAGCGAATGGTAATCCAGTCGATTCAGTCTTGGATCAGACCGGGTCTTGGATCAGACCGGGTCTTCGGTCAGACCGGGTCCTGGATCAGACCGGGTCTTCAGTCAGACCGGGTCTTGGATCAGACCGGGTCTTCGGTCAGACCGGGTCCTGGATCAGACCGGGTCTTCAGTCAGACCGGGTCTTGGATCAGACCGGGTCCTGGATCAGACCGGGTCTTCGGCCTAGTCTAAGAATTCAGGCCTTTTCTTCAGATTGTCACTAATGATAAAGTTTTTCTTTTTTTTAAACTATTTTTTGATTCAACTAAAAACATTCCTAAGATTATAAGAATATTTTCCTAAAACGTGACTCTGAGTGGACCATCTGTAGGAGGACTGACACCCCCCCCCCCCGTCAGATTAAAGGTCTAATCTTCACTCCAGCAGAGTGCTAAATGTCACATCCTGACACGTTACTGCTCCTTTGATTTATCCTGAAACTTTCCTGAACTTCAGAATACTTCTGACTCAACGTTGGTCCCTAGTGCCTTTTGGCCTCTGCCGTTTCTTTAACAGACTTTAAAATAGCCTTAAGTCTCCCTCTAGTCTCCTTCTGTCACAGTAAAGAATTGTGTTGTTGAAGTCAGTAAGCTGATTTTTATTCTAAGAAATCGAAACACGTGTAAAACTGATGGGAACAGGTGGGTTCGTGTAGACCGATTTCATTACTAAACACAGATCAGAAAATCCTGGCCAAGTCCTTAGCCAAAAGACTTCGTTCTCAGATTGGTAAATTGGTCCATCCAGATCAAACAGGGTTTATCTCATCGAGACAAGCATCCCATAATCTGAGACGGCTTTTTAATATAATCTATAGGGTCCCTGATAAAGATCTAGCCATACTGAGCCTCGATGCAGAAAAGGCATTCGACTGCGTCGAGTGGTCATACTTATATGCAGTATTAAAGAAGTTTGGAATTGGTTCTAAATTAATTTCATGGATACAGCAGCTATATAGTAACCCATGTGCTAGGATACTAACAAATAAGACACTCTCAGAACCCTTTAAATTATTTCGTGGTACGAGGCAAGGTTGTGCACTGAGCCCTTTACTGTTTGCCCTTGTATTAGAGCCGTTGGCAGAAACAATTCGGATGCACAAAGAAATATATGGCTATGATACAAAATATACTTCTAATAAGATTTCATTATATGCAGATGACATCTTGATGTTTGTTACCCAACCATTACATTCGATTCCCAAAGTGTTGGAACAATAGACTCATTTAGTTCATTTTCAGGATATAGGATATATATATAGGATATAACTGGGGGAAAAGTGAATTGATGCCAATAAGATATGAAAAACTTGATGCATTTAAATGTATGCCATTTAGATTAACTCTAGAAAGTCTTAAAATAAAATCCAACTTATATAATGCAAACTTTATAAAGATTTTGGATCGGTTTAAAAACAAGGTTGAATTTTGGAAATCACTGCCACTGTCGTTAACAGGCAGGTTAAATGCTATTAAGATGGTGTGTCTCCCCCAACTTTTATACTTGTTTCAAAATATCCCGATATATTTAAAAGCGACATTTTTTCAAAAACTAGACTCTATTTGTCTCCCTTTTATTTGGAATTATAAATCTCACAGAATAAAAAAAGCTCACCTTTGTAAGCAAAAAAATCATGGTGGCCTCGCCTTGCCAGACTTTAAGAACTATTATTTTGCTGCAAATATACAAATTATTGCGTGCTGGCTGGATGATACAGCTATAATTGGGAGCTGGTTGGATATGGAGCGGGAAGATTCTATGCCGTATTCCCTTGGTGCGATTGCAATGTCTCCTGTTCGTCTTAAAAAGTCATATTATGACTGTAATCCAGTCATTCACAATACGGTCCAAATTTGGAGACAAATAATAAAAGGGTATAAACTTAGAGTCCTGTCCTTTGAGACACCTATTGCGGCTAACCCATCGTTTGCACCCTCTCTTACGGATGGGACATTTGATCGCTGGAGGGAAATGGGGTTAAGAAATGTGGGGCATCGCTACAGTCAGGGTGTTTTTGTTTCATTTAAACAGCTTAAGGAGAAATACAATTTACCTGCCTCTGATTTTTTTAGATACCTTCAAATAAGGAGCTATGTAAGGTCCCATCTCCAACAATTTGTAAATCCAGATAAACTTGACCAATGCCTTGTTGATTGTAGAAATGCGATTACTTTCATATATGGGATGTTACAGTCGCTACAACAGAATGATATGAAGAAAATAAAAGTAGCTTGGGAAAAGGAATTGGGGCTAGAAATCCATATAGATGTCTGGACTAAAGGGTTAAGTTATGTTACTGTATGTTCTATCGATGCCTGACATTGTTTAATCCAGTTATTACACAGACTGTGTTATTCAAAAGCAAAGCTACATAGGATATTTCCTGAAACGTCACCTATTTGTGATAAATGTCAAGGTGCTGAGGCAGACCTGCTTCATAGCTTTGTGATGTGCAATAAGCTTCAAGAGTTCTGGACTTATGTGTTCTCCTTTTTTTCCAAAACTTTTCAAGGTGAAACTTGATCCTGATCCCGTTTTAATTATTTTTGGGTTATCAGAACAGTCCCAAAAACTTAAGAATGCTCAGGCCAATCGGACTAATGTGAACTAATTCTTCTCCTATGGAAAGCGAGGGAGGTGCCCTCCTTGAAGGATATCAGTATTGACAAATACCCTTCACCTCGAAAGGATCCGTTACATCATGAACAACAAACTGGAAGACTTTGAACGCAAATGGAAACCCTTCACTCTGTATCTGGAGAATTTGGATAACTGACCCGGATAGCAACCTTGGGGATGTGGGAAGGATGTGGGTGGGGAGTTTATATTGTTTTGGCTTTGGCACATGTCTGTACTGTCATTAGTATTATTTATTCACTTTCTGTTAGTTATGTTTGTATTATTGTTTTTCCTTTGATATAAAATTGTAAAATGAAGCAATCACAGCCAATGAAGCTAATTTGAATCATCTGAGCCTCAAAATAAAAATATTTGAAAGAAGAACTGTCCCTCTAGTCTCCTCCTGTTAAAGATGGTGTTGTTGAAGTCAGTAAGCCGAGTTTTATTCTAAGAAATCAAAACGTGTAAAACTGATGAAGTTTACGCAGCAGTTTGACTATTTTAGTTACCAGATAGAAAACAGACGCACGTTAAATGACAGGAAACGTGTCGTTTGTTTACTCTGATTGTTGGTTCTACAACCATTGAGGAGCTTTTCCAGGTATTTTGTTTTCCTGCAGGCTGAAGTTCTGTTTATAGTTGTATTGTTTCTGTTTGTGAGGCTCTCAGCTGGTTCTTTAGTTTTAGTCTACACTGCGGTCTATGATCATCTGCAGATTTGTTGTTTTTGTGTTGTTTTTGTATCACTACACTTGTGTAATAAAGCTGACTGATCTCTAACAAAGAGCAGGACAACATGTGCGGCAGGGTGAACACGTGACTGATCAGCTGATTCTGTAGTAAACAAAGAGCCTTGAACTGAGAACCAGTTACAGGAGGTTCAGATCGACGCTGGGATTTGAACCCTCCTCCTGACTGGACTGATGGCACCGATCGATCAGCAGCAGCGCGCGCCCCGTGTGCACGTTGTGCTTTGCAACGTGACCGCTGCGTTACGTCGCCAGGCCCCGCCCCTCAGGCCCCGCCCCTCATGCGTCCTGAAAGTGTGTCACTGGGTTAAAGTGAGCCTCGCGGAGCGGAGGGGCGTGGCCGACAAGTGGGTCACATGGTCCACCACTGAGAACATTTAGTTCTCTTCACTAACCCGCAGTCAGTCAGGAACACACACACAGGAGGGGAGGTCCTCGGGTCTAGACCAGAACTCTAGAAGACTCCTGTCTCTCACCGAGGACAGCGGCTCCACACTCGGCTCTCAGCCCAGACTCCTGATCCAGTTTCTGGTCTCTTCTGGGACAGACGGTCCTCATCAGAGATGCCGGAGGACGTGGGGACAGCCAAGCCTGGTGAGAACACCGTGTCCGGTCTGGGGTCGGGTTCTGGGTCCAGACTGGCTGCAGTGTCACGTCTGTAGAAAGTCAGTATAGATGAGGAATAACTACTATTCAGCAGGAATAATCACTAAGTGATGCCGCGTCTCCTCCAGCTGGTTAGTCCTAAAACCGGGTTTTTACATCCGGTGTGACCGGTTTTCTCTCCGTTGAGCTGAAAACGTTTTAACAGCAGCAGCAGGTCTCTGGTCTAGGGTTTCTGGTCTAGGGTCTCGGGTCTCTGGTCTCTGGTCTAGGGTCTCGAGTTTCTGGTCTCTGGTCTAGGGTCTCTGGTCTAGGGTTTCTGGTCTAGGGTTTCTGGTCTAGGGTCTCTGGTCTAGGGTTTCTGGTCTCTGGTCTAGGGTTTCTGGTCTAGGGTTTCTGGTCTAGGGTCTCTGGTCTAGGGTTTCTGGTCTCTGGTCTAGGGTTTCTGGTCTAGGGTTTCTGGTCTCTGGTCTAGGGTCTCTGGTCTAGGGTCTCTGGTCTAGGGACCGACGGATCGGCTCGACACAACAACACTGTTCCACTTCCCCATCCGGCTCACATGGACGCTGTAGTCCAGCCATGTGCCTCTGTGTACACGCTCCCAGCAGCGCCGTTCCCATTGGTCGAGGGGCGGTCCTCTCCGCGCGCACGCGTCGGCGGAATTCTTCTCCGATTGGCCTGAGAGGAGTCCGTGACGTAGAGCATTGCATAATCCGAGTGTGGTGCGCGTTAGCTGCTGTGGACACGTGAGACTGCTGACCCACATTCAGGGTTTTGTTCTGCAGAAATCATGACAGGTCCACGTGTGGCGGGGTTAGGTAATGGGTCTGGTCTGGGTTTGGTCTGGTCTGGGTCTGGGTCTGGGTCTGGGTCTGGTCTGGGTCTGGGTCTGGTCTAGGTCTGGTCTAGGTCTGGTCTGGTCTGGTCTGGGTCTGGGTCTGGTCTGGTCTGGTCTGGGTCTGGTCGAGGAGCAAACAGAGAACAGACCAGAGGAAGTTCTCCATGTTTACCAGTTTAACCCTGAACCATGTAGTAACTAAGTAGTAAAGTTTAACCTTTCAGACATAAATCACAAAGAGCTTCGCAAAAAACCGAATTAAACCTGATTAAGAGACAAAGAACCAAAAACATCAGGATAAACTAAAGAAAATAATAAAGGACAGATTAAAACTTCTTAGACAAAATTAAAGACTATAAAAATAATAAAACAAAAATATCATTGAAACAAAGATTGAGTTAAAATCAGTTTTGAATAATTGGGTCTTCAGCTGCTTTTTAAAGGAGTCCAGACTGTCTATACAGCGTCAGACTAAAGGAAGGTCATTCCAAAGTCGAGGTGCAACAGACTGGAAGGAGAGATCACCTCGACTTTAAATCTGGTCCTCGGAACTGTTAGTAGATTCTGGTCTGTGGACCTGAGGACTCAGGTTGGAACTGTTAGTAGATTCTGGTCTGTGGACCTGAGGACTCGGGTTGGAGCTGTTAGGAGATTCTGGTCTGTGGACCTGAGGACTCAGGTTGGAACTGTTAGTAGATTCTGGTCTGTGGACCTGAGGACTCAGGTTGGAGCTGTTAGTAGATTCTGGTCTGTGGACCTGAGGACTCAGGTTGGAACTGTTAGTAGATTCTGGTCTGTGGACCTGAGGACTCGGGTTGGAGCTGTTAGGAGATTCTGGTCTGTGGACCTGAGGACTCAGGTTGGAACTGTTAGTAGATTCTGGTCTGCTTTGAGTGACCTTCAAGAGACATTGATTGGTCGAAAATACCCAGAATCCTCAGGTTTGAACCTAAATGTCCAATATGTTGACCGATCAGAGGGACCATCCTATCAGGATCATCTAACCATCAAAGTTTCTGATAAAACATGAAGTATCTATCAGGCTAACGGAGGATGACTTTCCTTTTTGCACCTTGTGATTTTAAACGCTGCCCTGGTGCTTCAGTGACCCGTCTGGTGGACAGACCAGGACCAGGACCTGTTATGTAACCATGTTATCCAATCAGAGCTGAGGTGATAAAGCAGGTCAGAAGTGACCAACCAGGAAACAGCAACACACATGTAGAGACACATGGGTGTGTCTATGAATAGTTTCATCACCTGAGTCACACTCTGACCTCCTAAGAGATCGTTTTCGTTCAAACAGAGCGAACTTTTTGATGTTTATGTTTTCTAAAAGGCTGGTCTTCCCTCTCCACAGGAGGAGTCATTGCCTACATTTCATCCAGCTCTGCCTCCACCTCGGAGTCCTGCATGAGCAGCAGCTACATGTCGACCTCACCAGCTGTGCCTCGACCCTCGCTGCCCAGCAGGGCTGTAGGCATGGTGGTGGATATCGCTCCGCCTGCGAGGCGCGGCCCTGGCGCCGAGAAGGCCGGCCGCTCCTCCACGTCCACCAAGAGCAGCATCACCAGTAAGCTCTTCTACGTTCCTGCTGAGATGCACCACTTCACTCTGTCTGGAACCTTTCACTCAGTCTTTTCTTGGTTTTGCAGAAATCAACGGGATGGTGCTGCTGTGCAAGGTGTGTGGTGACGTAGCATCGGGTTTCCACTACGGCGTCCACGCCTGTGAAGGCTGCAAGGTACTACTCTCTACAGTCTGAGTTCTTTGTCCTCTGTGTTCCTGCACACGCTCACTTGGTTTTTGCTCCTCGTGAGCATCTTGTGGTCTTTTTAGGGCTTCTTCAGAAGAAGCATCCAGCAGAACATCCAGTACAAGAAGTGTCTAAAGATGGAGAACTGCACCATCATGAGGATCAACAGGAACCGCTGCCAGCAGTGTCGCTTCAAGAAGTGTCTGGCGGTCGGCATGTCTAGAGACGGTGAGCGTTTGGATCCAAAACGTTGTTGGACATGTCTCCGTCGGTACTTTAAAGCTGCTGTGAGCTAATGTGTGTCGTTTATGCTCTTAGCCGTCAGGTTTGGCCGCATCCCAAAAAGAGAAAAGCAGAGGATGCTGCTGGAGATGCAGAACGCCATGAACAACATGATGAGCAAAAACAGCCAGCTGCACAACATGCTGCACGGCGACCAGGGCTCCTCTCTGCCTCTGGAGGCTATGACCAGCGACGCTAGCTCCTCTTCCACATCTTCCTCCTCCTCTACCTCTGAATCTCCATCGTGTTCCAACCCGTCCTCCCCTCAGTGCCCCCAGGACTCTGAGTCGGTGGTTTCCATGGACACCAACTCCAGCTCAGCCTCTTCCTGTGCATCAGACAGCAGCGAGGATGAGGCCATCGTCACGATGAACAGGCAGCACCAAGAGGCCTTCCCTTTCAGCCAGCAAAGGTCACAGACACAGGGTCAAACCTCGCCGTCGCCTGGTACGGTCTCCCTAGAGACAGGCTGCGACAGCCGCATGGAGGAGCAACAGGAGAGCTTGAACTGCTGGAACAACAATCCAGCTCCAGGTTACCAGCGCTGTCCGTACAGCAGCAGCGTGTCTAACTCTGCTTACAGAGAGGAGAGGGGAGCGTCTCAACAGCAGGACGACGGCCAGAGACCGCTCGAATGTAACGCACAAACCACCTCCACTGGTTACAACGGTCCAAACCGCTGTGTGACGAGTAGAGCGTACCTGGTGAGTCAATCTGAAGATCATCTCTGAGTCTAAACACCTAAAAAAAGACCTTTTCTCTGAGTTTGGTCTTTATTTTCAAAGGTCTGCCCTATGAACACGTCACCGTACGTGGACCCCAACAAGCCCAGCCAGGAGATCTGGGAGGAGTTCTCCATGAGCTTCACCCCCGCTGTGCGGGAGGTGGTCGAGTTCGCAAAGAGGATCCCGGGCTTCCGTGACCTCTCTGAACACGACCAGGTCAGCCTGCTGAAAGCTGGAACGTTTGAGGTGAGGGGGCCGGCGGGCGAAATATAAACACCTCCTGTTTTCCTCTGAAGTCCTCAAACAGCTGTGTTGACTTTACTAACAGACCTGATGAAACCAGACGGCGGTACGGCCGTTGTTTTTATTGTATTTTTAACTGTTTGCTCCTGATCTCCAGGTGCTGATGGTCCGATTCGCCTCCCTCTTCAACATGGCCGAGCGGACGGTCACCTTTCTGAGTGGTAAACGCTACAGCCTGGACACGCTGAGGTCACTGGGTGCAGGCGAGCTGCTCAACTCCATGTGCGAGTTCAGCGAGAAGCTGGCGGCGCTGCGGCTCAACGATGATGAAATGAGCCTCTTCACTGCTGTGGTGCTCGTCTCA
Source organism: Callopanchax toddi (assembly GCA_006937965.1). Taxonomy (NCBI): domain Eukaryota; kingdom Metazoa; phylum Chordata; class Actinopteri; order Cyprinodontiformes; family Nothobranchiidae; genus Callopanchax; species Callopanchax toddi. Next base: position 360,920 of record SSNR01000062.1, on the reverse strand, counting down.
GCCGGTAAGATCCCACACACCCATTCACCAACTCAGGTTTTTAGGGCTGATTTAGGATTTTAGTGAAACGTCAATCTGCTAATCCAGAGTTTAACCGATTTGATTCCTCAGAACTATAAAAATAATATCTGGGTTCATAAGAAAGCCCTCAAAGGGTTTTGGCCTCCTGCTACTGGAAAATAAAAAGTGCTTCAAGTTACTGGATTTGAACAGATCAGTTCCCTGATAAATAACCTTTTACAAAACATCAGATTACAGTGCAACACTTTTTTCCCTCCCCAAACCAAAAGTAAAAGTGCCCAGAGACCAAGATACGCTGCGTTTAGACTCCACCGACCGACCGCTAACAGCCTCTCTCTGCTCTGCTTCAGATCGCTCCGGGATCCAGAATCTAAACTCGGTGGAGGCCCTGCAGGACCGACTGATCTGGGCGCTACGGAACCTGGTGATGCAGAACCACAGCGACGAGTCCGCCACCACGTTCACCAAGCTGCTGCTCAAACTTCCAGAGCTGCGATCGCTCAACAACATGCACTCTGAGGAACTGCTCTCTTTCAAAGTGCACCCGTGACTGAAGTCCTCCACCTGGACCCGCCTCTGACCGGCCCCCACACCCCTCTGTATTCCACCAACCCTGTGCTCGTCTGTGGAATGTATGAAGAGATTTTTTTATTCTGTTATGGTCGAGTTGGCCACGTGGGGACTGAAGAGAAAATATAAAGTTTACTGTATTTAAAGAGAAGACAGCTTTGCTCGTTGCACACAGATACACACACACGCATGTGTGTTGAGGGTCATAGTTGGATGCATTTTTTTATTTTTAAGAGGACGGAGTACCTAATAGGCTCTATAAATATATACAGTGTAAAAATTGGTTTGTTAAATTTTTTTTACATTTTCTCCAAAAGCCATTAATTCCAAAGTGTAATCTGAGCGGGTGACTGTATTTACTGTACCGTACACGGATGTTTGCTATCGTCGTCTTCTTTGTGCGATACGAGGAAGACAGGCTATCGACGAATGTGTGATCACTGCTAAACGCATGGTTGTACGTTAATATTCTATCATCTGGATCTGCTCCCCTCACTTTATTGTACATAGTGCTGTATGTTTTCTTTAATCTTATTTAATATTGTTTGTGTACACTGCCTGCTTATGGGAGTCGATTTTTGCCATTTAAAGCAACAAAAAAAACAAAACACTACATTAGCACAAATTACGGAGCAGAAAAAAAACAAGTCTTCTGCATCGTTTAAAGGCCCCGCTGCATCGTTTAAAGGCCCCGCTGCATCGTTTAAAGGCCCCGCTGCATCGTTTAAAGGCCACATCTTCATGTTGTTTTAACAATTTGTTGTTTTGAACCCAACTTTTCAGCATGGCACTGAACCTTTCACCTGTTTTTCCTTGTTGACTTTCTTGAAATATCAGCTACTGGCAACACTGCCATTTGTAAATAGTCATATGAAATATATATATATATATATATATATATGAAACATATAAATATCTGATGAACATAGACTATAAATATAGTATGAATAAAAATGAGAGAATATTTCGTGGTGTTTTCATTCCTGATACCCTTAGAACAGCAGTGAGGGGTGTCCACCACTAGGTGGAGCCAAGTACCTGCAGCATCCTGATAAAACCAAAGCTCTACAAACCCAACAACCTCCTAAATCATCCTGATGTACAAAGTCAGCATCTCAGCGTTATTTCTATTAAACAACCGATTTGCTTCAAGTAACAGGGTTCTGGGATAACGTTCCAAAATCACTACGTCCTTCTAAAGAAGAATGAGCAGAACGTGAAGAACAAAGCAGAAAACAGAAGGAAGTAAACGGCTGTTTTGGTAGCGGCGCAGCAGCGTTTCCTGGATGAAGTGAGAGAAGAGTTTCTGATGAATCCTCGTGTGTTTCTAGTCAGCGAGAGAGAGAAGAACAAAGAAACAGTGAGAGGAATATTCATCGTCATTCTCCAGAAGTGCTCTTGTTTTTCTCAGTATTCAGTCACATCAACTTCACACAAACAAACCAGTAAAAACTCACATCCCAGTCACAAGATGTGAGTGGCTCAAGAGTCCGTCTGCTTTTACAAGATGAGCTCCCAGATCAGAGACCACCTCCGTGAAGCTGGCCCCCACCCATTTCAAAACTCTGGGCAAACAGGTGGAGTGCTTAGTGCTTCGTTTGTGCCGTTAAAAGTTTCCTTTGTGCCGTTATGGTTTTTGAGATATGACCGGTTTTGTTTTCGGGTATGACGTCATCGTCTCCCCGCAGTTTGCCCCAAAACGAACGAACCTCGTCCACGTTTTCATGCTTTGATTGTGCTGATTTGTGCCGTTAAAAGTTTTCTTTGTACTGCTGTGGATTCTGACATATTTAAAGGTTACAAAGTAGAATAAAACTTAGATGACGTCACTGGTTTATTTTAGAGCGCGCTGGGAGGAAGGTGACCCCTGAATGACCTATAATATAATCTTAAATATCTCATAATCCATAGCAGCACAAATTAAACATTTAACGGCACAAAGCAGCACTAACCACTCCACCTGTTTACCAACATTTTTAAAGTGGGTGGGGGGCCAGCTTCACTGAGGTCCTACAGAACCATAAATCCAACATGGCTGCTTTTTGCATAAACGATGGTGGCAGTCGCACTAATGAAACAAATGTTCACTTTTTAGTTTGTGCCTCAGCAGCTCCACCACCAGAGAAGATCAACCAGCTTCTTCATATTAGCCTGTAGTTACCTGGATGCTTCTGTTCTTATTGGTTCATCAGGATGACTCGAGGCCACGTCGTGAACCCAGACCCTCCCTATAGGTGACTTCTATAATCCTGAATCAGAGAAACACATTTTAAAACAAACATGAGACCATAAAGCAGAGCTGTAACCATGGTGACTGGCTGAACTTCAAACCAATGAAAGCTCTACGTTAAACTTTTAAAGATTGGTGAGTCACCAGAATCGCTTTTAAAATCCTCACTGAATTCAAATGGAGGTTGTTGAGCGGTCACTTTTATTTGAATTAATGCAAATCCCTTCAGAAAGGCCACTAATCTCACTGTTTTTTTAGTTCCTGGGTTTAGGATGGTGTTACGTCCCTCTGCATTTTCTCTGGCCAGGTTGTGATGGCAGCAATCTGAATGCCCCTGATTGCTAATTGGGCTGCACCTGGGACAGCGGGCATAAAGCCTGCTGGGAGAGGCCTGAGAGAGAGCAACACTGAAGCAACACTGGAGCTGCCACTAGCCAGGCAGAGGCTGGAGATTTTAGGAGAAATGGCTCTCTTTTAATAAAAACTTTTTAGAAGATCCTCCTATGTGTTCAGTCTCCATTTTATGTTGTGGCCCAACGAGCCGGGTCGTAACATAAATGGGGGCTTGTCCGGGATGATCTGGACTGATGGAGACTGAACTTAGTTCCATGGAGTTTGGTGAGAGTCTTGTTCAGCAGCCTGACTTGTAGCTGGATTTCCCGTAGCTCAACCTGCTGGGGTTGTGTGTATGTGTGTGGCTTGGGGTAAGCACTTTATTTGCTACAATTCAGTGCAGGTGCAGATTAACCAGTGTGTGGGTTGTTCTTTGTTGCAGTTGTGAAGATGTGACATGTACATTTACAGCAAAGTTGGATGCTGATATGTGTGAGGTGAGTCTGTGCCTTTTCATGTCCTCTGTGGCATTGAAAGGGGTTTGACCCGATTTGTTGGATCACTTTTGGATATTACTGGCTGGGTAAAAGCAGTGACTTTGTGGTACTGGACCACAGGAATTGTGATCAAGTAGTGTGGGTGTGGCTCATTGATAAATTGTTGCAATAGCATTCTGTTAGTAACTTGGTGTGGTATGGGACCACTTTTGTGACTTTGTTTTGGTGGCAACAGTGCACTTTGTTTGGGATTATTAGTTGCTACTTTGGGTTTTTGTAGTAACTTTGTGTTAATCCATTTGGTTTGTGGCTGTTGTGCTCCATTTTGTTTGTCACGTGTTACTATTGTGTTCATTGCATACATTTATCACACATGCATCTGTTTTTCTGTCATGGACATGTCTGAGCTACGTGGTGAGAGCATGTAGTTGGGACTGCAGTTGGGACTTTATTTTTACCAGTCTTTTCT
>SSNR01000062.1:336829-355904 GCA_006937965.1 Callopanchax toddi | reverse complement strand
CAGATTCGACGGCCCTATAGGGGTTGGTCTGACTGATCCCCCTTTTGTTCATTTTGGCTGGCTCATCACTTTTCTATTCATTTTTCAATATTTTGCTGCTTGTTGGCTGAGTCTTGTAAATCAGTTGATTTTTAAAAATTGATTTGTGTAGTGGTGGCTCTTTGTTTGTCTTGTCTTCACTCATTGTCTAAATTTGTAAATGGTGATTTTGACTGTGGCTCAGGTGAGTGGTCTGGGCCCATTTAGGACAGGTTTTTCCACCCTTCCCTTTTTGTTTGTTTTTGCAGGATCTGAAGGTGACCAAACCAGAGGGGCTCAAGTTGTTTATTCAGGTGGGATCCTGGAGGATCCCTTTTGAGGGGGGAGGTGTTACGTCCCTCTGCATTTTCTCTGGCCAGGTTGTGATGGCAGCAATCTGAATGCCCCTGATTGCTAATTGGGCTGCACCTGGGACAGCGGGCATAAAGCCTGCTGGGAGAGGCCTGAGAGAGAGCAACACTGAAGCAACACTGGAGCTGCCACTAGCCAGGCAGAGGCTGGAGATTTTAGGAGAAATGGCTCTCTTTTAATAAAAACTTTTTAGAAGATCCTCCTATGTGTTCAGTCTCCATTTTATGTTGTGGCCCAACGAGCCGGGTCGTAACAGATGGTTTACTGAAGGTAATGACCCACATCACACATATGGATGGTTCTGTGTGGAGGTTTATGGAAATATTAAGGATGCACACATCATGAGTGGAGGAGGAGGAGGAGGAGGAGGGCGGGGTTAAAAACAAGAACATATCTAATGACTCAGGAAACAAACATCTTTTATTTTAAACTTCTACATAACTAGTTGAGATCATAATCACAAGGTTAGAGCGGGAGCCCTGAAAACTCATCATCAGCGTCAAAGCAGCTGCTGGTGTCTGAGTCACCAGAGTCTAAAGCTAGAACCCTCACTGAGCAGACTCAGTGAGGTGGTGGGTTTAAAACCAGACTGAAAACTTCCATAATGTCAGAAAGTACCTCAGACAGGAAAGGTCATTATGGTTTTTGCATGTGAATGGTTCATTGGGAGAACTTTGAATGTAAAGACAATCTAAAGACAACAAGACAGGTGGACAAATTGTGAGTTCCATCTGAACTCACAAGTCCACTTCTGATTTACAAGTCAGAAAAATTAAACCCCATCTCCCAACCAAAGTTGGAAACTCCACTTTGGAACGTCAGAGGGCTTTAAAGCTGCTCTAGTTAGCCTTCTAACCAGCTAGGTGTCGCTAGCTAACACGTCTCAGAGCTCTCACCCCTCCCATCAGGTATAATCCTTATGTCCCGCCTCCCCCAGACAAGGACCACACATTACCACAGTAACAATAGAGAGCTAAACACCAGCTGTTAAAGCGCTATGCTAACGTTCCCCCAGGTTTTTCCTCTTTCTACGTCCAAACGTTTTTAGCTTCCTGCAGCTGAAAAGCTGTTTTTCTTTTTGGGACTCTGGTATTTTCTCCTAAAACTGAAGCGCTAACAGCTGTTTCTGTCCTTCTCTCACTTCCTGGATGTTCTGCTGAAAAATGCTCCAGCAGCATTAATGGAGGATCCAAGCAGTGAGGAAGTGAGGCGCTTCAGGAGACAGACAGCCGGATTGTCCAATAGCTGCTTTAGTCTGAAACGTCTGATTGGCTGAGGTTTTTAGAGAACTGCGAGGAAACCACCTTATTGGTTTATTTAGTTTTTTTAATCGCCACACTATATTTCTAGCTATTCTATGTTAGAACTAGGGGTTGAACGACGAAGGCAGATAAAATAGCTGCTCACCATGAATCTCTGGTAAAACAGGGGCTTTCATCAGGAAGTTCCTCTCTGTCTGATCACGATTTGGACCGTGGAATAACTTTCTAAGACGTGTTTCAGCACGTCCGGGGTACCGGTGTTATGCTGAAATGTGTTACCCTTCCAAACTAATCCATCTCTTTCATTGTTTTCTCTTTAAACTCTGCAGTTTAAAGCGCTTTAAGAAAAATTCTAACAAGAAAGAGAAGGTAAACGCATCCTGATGGCGGAATACCACTAAAAAAACGGTTGTTTCTTTTTCTCCTGTGTTCTTAGATGAGTGGGGACACCGTTTTGAAATGGTTACACATTTCAACATAACACCTGTATCCTGCTCACGCTTAAACACGTCTCCTACAGTTATTCTATGGCACATTGAATTAATTATTTTATTTATTTAATTAATGGAACATTTAATTAATTAATGACACATTTAATTAATTAATGTATGCTGTATTTAATTATTTAATGCCTTATTTATGTATTTCATTTAGTCGCTTTTGGCTCTCCACAGAACCCTGACCATGAAATGACTAAATAGACGTTTCCATATGTATAACGTCTTAATATCTCTATGATGTTTGGTTCAGTCTTATTTACATTAAAAACCCACTCAGACTTTTTACTTTAAACTTCAGTCAGATGTTCAAATGACAAAGTGACGTCAGGATTGGAGACATTTTCTAAAGATCAAAAACAAAAATACATGTTTGTGGATAAACCGTCTGTTCAGCAGAGCAGATTCGCTTCTAAAAGTAAATAAGTGAATACAGTATGTGCAGTTAGCAACTTACATTATAAAGTCCCATTAGAGTAATGTAGCTTTTAAACTGTCAAACATAAATAAATAAAAATGTTCACTCTATATGGAGAACGCCTGCTGAGCTGGGTATGACTTACATTTTTCCCTCCTGAATTCAAGGCAGGTGGAGCCTCATCCAGCCTTTTAAAGTTAATCCTTCAACTGTCCTTATTTGCATTTTTCTATAAAAACAACGTAAAAGGAAAAGCAGCCGCTGAAGAGTTTAATCTTCAGCTCAAGGAGCTACAGCTGGGTACGCTGAGTTTATTTTGCTTTTATTAACACATTTTAAATTGATTTTTGCTCCAACGTCAGACACTAAGGATTTCTTCTTTTAGTTCCTAAAAACTCTTTTCTAAATCTTAGCTAAATCACAGTGAACAGCTCTTTTTCCTATTATTCTTCTGCACTACAATCAAAAGATTATTGTATTTGTTTTTGTGATCATTTCTAACTAAACGTCTGACGTGGAAGGACGTTTGTTCTGCACCGTCTGATTGGTTAATGAAAGAAAACAAAGTCAACATGTTTAAATACGTCAGAATTAGAAGCAGTTATTATTATTAGTAGTAGTAATGATGTCACAGCCTCTTTCTGTCTGCAGTGACCTGAGCTAAACATGGACGGGACTCTCTTTGGGATCCTCCTGGCTACAGGTGAGACGTACTGTAAGGTTAATCATTCAACATGGACAAAACATTCATTTTTACAGCAAAAAAACAAGCGTTTTAAATGAATGAACGTGTGTTTTCAGGGTTTTGTGCCTCCTCTGGTTCTTCTTCATACCACCTCATTTACAACGTAAAGACCTGGAGTGAATCAGAGGAATACTGCACAGCCAGATACACCCAACTGCTCCAAGACGACCCCTTCATGAGCTCCACACTACCACCGTCCTGGACTCAGGCTAACACCAAGGCCTGGATAGGGCTGCTGGCAGGTCCTCCTGTGTGGACCTGGCTGGACGGACTGCCAGCTGCGTACTTTAACTGGAGCTCTGCTGAGCCAGGTACTGGCTCCACTGGGACGTGTGTGTTCATGACTGGTGTCGGAGACTGGTTTGATGACAACTGCTCAGAAGTGAGAAAGTCTGTTTGCTCTAATGGTGGGTATGAAACTCACATTATTCAATAGTCTAGTGCAGAGGTGTCCAAACATTTCAAGACAAGGGCCGAAAACGCCAAGTTAAAAGACCTCAGGGGCCACAACATTTCTATTGTTATTTAAAAATGCAAAAAAAAAAGAAGATTTTATTGTGAATTCTGTTTATTTGTACTGAATACAACATTTTAATGAACAGAACTGAATATTTGCTTTCTTATAGAAAAGGACCCTTAAGTCTTTGTAAATGCAAATATGGGTCAAGTAGGTTTTCCTTAAAAAAAATAAAATAAAAAACAGCATCAAATTTCTTGGATTTGATTGGTTTATTTTCTAGTTTCTTGGTCTTGAGAATAAATTTGAATCCATATTTAGTCAAGTTTTGTGTACTAAAAGTCAATGAGGGTTTGAGGGTTTTTTTATCAGAAAATTAAATTAAAAGAAAAAACTTGAATAGTAAAAGATGAATTTAATCTTTAACATCTAAAAAGGATTTTTAGTTTAACTGTTTTTGTTCTGCCTCACTTTAGTAAAAATCTGAACATAACATTTTTTTTTAAGTGCATCAACAGCCTGACGGAGGACTAAATTCTACCATTCTTGAACTCCAGGAGAGGGCCACAAGTGGCCCCCGAGCCGCACTTTGGACACGCCTGGTCTAGTGTACCTGACAGTACATTATGGAGGACTGAACCTGCCTTAATTTACTATAAAAATAGAAATGAATGAATGGCTTAATAAAGTAATTAATCTGTCCAAATATAAAAAAAGGCTTTTCCTAATCATTTGATTGCGACACCTTGTAGGATTATTTAAATGCTTTTGCTTGATTAAAAAAGAACCTGCTAACTATGTCGTCACTATTTAAACAGGAAGCAGTTTCACTGTTGAGAGTGAAATGAGCTGGAGCGACGCCATGACCAACTGCAAGGGAAAGAACTCGACGCTGGTCCAAATCCCTGATAACACAACAAACGCAGAAATCAGGAATCTGCTGTCCAACGGCACAGAAGTGTGGATCAGCCTGAACAGAACCGTGCCCTGGTTTTGGTCAGAAACTGGAGAAGTGGTCCAGTCTCCAAACTGGGAACGGGGACAACCGGACAACCTGTCTGGAAATGAGCAGTGTGGAGCCATGTTGTTAGAGGACGAAAAGTGGACAGATGAACCGTGCAGCGCTTCGTTCCCGTTCATCTGCAAAGGAAGTATGAACCCTCTTTACACACACCTGGTTAAAGCTGCATCAAAACTCTCCATTATGAAGTATTTCAGTTTTGATGGTCACCAGTTACCTTAGAGTGTGTTTAACAGTGTCTGATCTGAATGTGGACAGATACCTGCAGGAAAGATAAATAGCTATTCATTGTAAGGATAGCATCCCATTAAATGACACTTGTTGTGAATAATAGTAATAATTCTTTGCCATTCTCTGGAGTCAGACTAACTAAAGTTAGCGAACATGTTGGTAATAGCTCGTTTTACTCACCACAGCTTGTTGCTATGATTTGCTTTAAGGCAGCATTTCCTTCAAGGGTGGAAGTGAAGTCTTCTCTTCAGGTGAAAATGTCCCTAATATTTGACTGTGTTTTACAACGAGAGACAAAGTCTGGGAGTTCCTACTTTGACCATCAAACACAACTCACTGAAGGCTCACTAACCAAAGGAAAGTGATGCTCGAGGCTAAAAGTCATCTGTTCCATTTCTGAGGTCATTAAAACCACAGGACTGGTATGATATCCCTGGTAACTGGAAACCAGTCCATGTTTAATGATCACTACTGTTCAGAACGTTAACTGAAATATTGACTACTATATCTGGGATGAACGTACAAAAGCATCCTCATTGTGAGTGGGTTGTTGTCAGATCATTAATGCATTCTGGGGGAGGACTGCTGTCTGCTGAATGTCCCCGGGGCGCCATACGAATGGCAGCCCACTGCCCCTTAGGGATGGATCAAATGCAGAGGAATTATATCCCCAAGGGGACAATAAAGAATCAATTATAATGTTATTATGACCACATTTTCACCTCTTACTTTTTAAGCTTTGAAATCTGAAAACTCTTTGCAAACGGTGGTGAAGCTGACCATCCAGACTGCAGCAAATATGGAGGATTCAAAGGTCTCAGCTGACCTGGAGATGCAGGTAAACAGAGATGTTATTAGAAGTTGTGAGGAACTTTAGTTTGCCTGTTTGAACAAATGCCAGGTTTATAGAAAACAAGTTCCAGACAGCTGAAAGATGAGATATGGAGGTGATAAAAGAGAAAACTTCTGCTCTTCTTCTTTCTGTTAGTTGGGTGCAATGCTTGTAAATCGAGGCCTGAATGACTTCAAACTGGCCTGGAGGAAAATGCCTGTAGAGCAGTAAGAAAGTGATAAAACAGAGGTGAACACACACACACACACACACACACACACACACACACACACACACACACTCAGTCCACATTGTCATGGCCTGGCTCATAAACCATAACCAAAAGGAGCCACGTGGGAGTCAGTATGGAAAACACTTGTTTCCCAAGAGGCTTCTAAAGAGATGACTACATTGGCTAGTTTTCCTAACTCTGTCAAACTTCAATTGTGCGTCGAAAAAGTAAATCTAATTTGAAAACTTTAAAAGAAAAAACAAAAAAGCTTCCATTTTTCATCTTTAAATACGTTATTATTGTTGACCACATTGCTACTGCCTAACGTTGGTATTGGTGAGTGTTTTTTAAAACCCACATCGTCGTCTGGGTGGAGACATAAAAACAGCACAATATATCCAAAGTTAATTATCGTGATATCAGCACGTGCAACAGACGTATCGCAAAACATGGTGAAACCACGATGAATGGTTGGCTTTCCATATGTACTATAGGTCAGCTCGTTGTAAGCCAACGCGCGGGGCTTGAAGTATTTGGCCAATCAAATGCAGCTCTTCCAATATTTTTCCCGTCAGACGAATCCATTCAGGTTAGACGTCCTCCCTAGAGGCCAGCCCCTGAGTAGGCTGGTGTTGGATGTAAACACCTGAGTTAGCTCAGCGCCACATGGCTGAGAGCAAGACAAGGAGGAAAATGTTGACGACAAAAATAGATTTAGGTTACAAAGACATGCCACAAAACATCCATTTTCTAACTCATCTGGTAAAGAAATGGAGAATGGTGTTTAATGGTTGTCTTATGGGCTGCATGGTGGAGCAGCTGGTTAGTGCTGTTGCCTTGAGGCAAGAAGGTCACAGGTTCAAATCCCAGCTGCAATCTTGGAGTTGCATGTTCTCCCCATGCATGCCTGGGTTTCCTCTGGATACTCCGGTTTCCCCCACAGATCACACCATGCTCTATAGGGTCCAGGACTCCCTGGTAAAAGGGATTCTGAATTTTCCTTAGTTAAAGATGGTGATGCCAGGATGCCATAAAAGATGACAAAAACTTCCCCCAAATGCTGCAAATCACACCAGCAGAGCTGGTTTGAACGTGTCCTTTTTTACAGCAGTGTCTGACAGCTGAGTGACGTAAAAAGAGGCGTTCAAGGTCCAGATAAAATGCTGTTTTTTACGTCACTTAAAGGAACACAAATCCGTCCTGACTAGCGTTTTTTTGCCATTTCTTGACCAGACGGGTTGTAAAAGTGATGTTTAGTGGTGATTTTGGCTTGCCATAACCATGAGGGGAAACAACTAATCTCCATGTTCACTGCATGTGTAAGTATTTGTTCAGTTTGTGCATTAAGCACTGTTACCGCAAATCACAGGTTTTCCTAATATTGTACAGTCCTACTGATTTGTTCGTTTTATATTTGTCTTGCTGTCATTTCCTCCTATGGATTAATAAAGTCCATATCTGTCCACCTTTAATCCATCCATATACTGTATATATTATTAGAACTGAGGGAAAACATATTCCAAACAGTGAATTTGGAGCTGGACTCATATTTTTGTCTTTTCTTTTTTAGGTGAACATGGAACTCCCAGAAGGCGTCTTCTTCTTCTTCTTCTTCTTCTTCTTCTTCTTCTTCTTCATGCACGTTTTATTGTTTTCTGATGTTATCTGAATCCTTGTTTCGTCTAATGCACAATCAGTGGAACGGTTTGCATTTGTAGCTTGTTTGCAGATGGCTGAGTGCAGCTTTAAGTCAAAGCCCAGTTTCTTCACATAAAACACTTTGAATTTAGGGGCTTTAGTACCAAAAGCTGACGCTGAGCTCTGAGACCAATATTTGCATTTCATGCACCATACAATAGTGGCTTTGCATCACGCTACGCAAAGCACAAAATGCAGTGCCTGTAAAGCAAAATCTTGATATGGTTCAGTTTGGCCACAGAGTGTTGTAGCAAACAGACGAATCAAAGTGCTCTCCGTGTAGTGAAAGTAGCCAGTCACTGAGGAAACAGAGCAGGGCCGGATCTAGCAGCCCCACTAAGGGGGGCAGGTAGAATATCAGGGGGGCCAGTCTGGACATGCCGGCACCATAGGACACTGGCTGATGCCCTGTTGAGGCTGCACTCGTCTGGTTAGGTTTTGGGTTTTTTTGTGTAATTTTGTTTTTGTCTTTTATTTGATTTGATTTTTATCTTTATTTTATTTATCTTTATCTATTAACCCTTAGTGGATTTCTTTTAGTTATGAATCTAAATTAGATGGTTTCTTTAAGTCATAAATCTATTGTTAGAGAACTGTGGATCCAATCTGAAGTCTTTAAAATAAACCAGACTTGGTTTTTAGACTTTGGTTTCAAATGTTTTTGCTGCCATTTTTACCACCACTTAGTGAGATGCTGAATACAAGGCCAAAGAAAATGTGACAAATTAAAGAAATCAGTGTTTAAAATGAAAACGACACCAGATTTTTAAATAAAAAAGAGGTTTGCTTTTTGGTGCAGCTCCTTCATTAAAACCCTGATCGTTTTACAGTCAGAGAAACTCTTTTTTTTTTTTTTAAATGATTGTTTTTTGTTCTTTTTTGTTCTTTTTTGTGTTATTTTGTTCTTTTTTGTGTTTTTTGTTCTTTTTTGTTCTTTTTTGTGTTATTTTGTTCTTTTTTGTCTTTTTTGTTTCTCTTTCTTTCTGTGTCATTCATCAGTAGCTACTTTGAATGAGGACAAATGGAAGAGATCGCTCACTCTGACCATTTTTCACTGAAATATTTTTGAAATTTGGTATTTCTGCATGCAGTTGCGTTTGGGGGGGCAGTCATGGAATTTGGGGGGGCAATGCCCCCCCCTTGCCCATGCCTACATCCGGCCTCGAAACAGAGCATCTTCATCAGCTGTTAAGGTCACATGATCTCATGTCACACAGTCTCCTCTCTACTTCTCATAAGCTAGGCTGGGGGCGGTTGTTTTTTACAGCAAACATTTGCTAAAATAACAGAACTGGATGTCCTACCATCAGGGCGTTTTCTCCGCTTGCACAATGAATTCTCTGTTTGAAACATTACTGTATGTCCTACTGAACTCTGGTAAGCTGTTGTGAAACAGAAGCTCATTGCAGGTTTCAGTGACCAGCTTGATAAAGCTGCACGATATATCAGAAATATAACGTCTTCATAATATCAGTGTGCACAACAACAATATATCAAAGAACTGCTTGGATAACAATAAATCTGACCTCCAGATGCTGTATATGTCACCGTGACTTTATCACAACCAGTACTGTCATTCCAGTCCTCCAGAATAATAATGTAGTTGCAGGTTTGCTTTAATACTATGCAGATCTAGATCCACCAAAGATCCAAAATACGACTTCATAGTTAAAAAACAAGTCATCTGTATAACTTCAGATAACAGTGATGTAAAATGATCAGCAAGTTGTCTCAACAATCTCAAAACAATGACAGTTACCAAAGTCAAGCTTTGCAGATAAAAACTGCACCATGATCTGAAGGTTCACAGACATCCAAAGGGTTCAGCACCAGGACTTCCTCACTCTGAAGGATCCAGTGGTACCAGGTTAGATGGTAAAAGTCATTCTTCTTAATCTGCAGTTGTAGCAAATGGACCAGGTCTTGTGTGAGGAGCAAAGCCAAAGACATTTGAGATGATTTAGACCTATAGTCACAGAGAATAAGTCAGAATCATCTTAAAGGCCATGGATTCTTTCACCAAAGAATCCAACAACAAGCAGTTTTACTAATTCGCCTGGTTGTGGAAAGCAGAAAGGGGCGGGGCTGGATGTGGGCGGGGCCACACCTCTAATAGCTCCAGATCTAACTGGGAGAGATGAACACCTCCACCTTCTGGATGACTGGAAGAACCACACCTTTGTTCAATCAAAGCAGTTTATATTTGGGACATTTAGTAGTCAACTGGTGTCCATTCCTGGAAATTATACGTTCTAATAATCAAATGTGAGAATCTTAACTAATGCATCTCTTCATTTCATTGATTTGATTTTTACAGAAACAAAAACAAAGAACATAAGTAAACTAAAGAATCAGACTGTGTTGACTTGTGGAGTCATTTCATTTATATGCTTAAGAGAGCTAGAGCCCAACAACTTAAACCAGCAGCACCAGTTAACGCGACGCCATATATCGGACTCCTTCCCTCATCCCACAGACTGCTATGAACCCTTCTAGAATCTAAACACAATCAGGTTTCCTGATTATATGACCGGAAAATTCACAAAAAGGTTGAAGACCAAACCCTAAACCCTTTAATAGGGGTTACAAAAACAACCTGTCCATCGTTTGCCACGTTAGTGAGATCTTTTCTTCACCAACTATAATAATTCTCATAAAGACACAGATGATAGTTCAATGAACAGAGGGGGGGGGGGCGGCAACAATACAACAGCGCACCTGGTCAGGTGGTGGAGGATTTGATCGAATAGACAAATCCCTTCTAAATTGACCGTCTCCTGATCGATACTTGTGTGTAGATTTTAGAAAGGAGTCATATCCTCTAGTTTCCATTAGTAATGAATGTGTCCTTTGCTGGACACACTGAAGAAGTCTCAGAAATAAAACTACTTCCTCAGAAGCAGAATTAGTCTGGGGTGTGCAGCAAGCCTTTGTAATCACATCATGTCAGTTCTCACTTTTGCTTTTATCACTTTATCAACCGTCTTTCATTAGTAAAAAAAACTGTTAGAACTGTCATGTCCTGCTCCCTTGTGTCTGTGTTCCCCTGTTTTCATGATCTTCCTCCTGTGTCCTGCACTAATCCCCTCCAGGTGTGTCTCGTCTCCTTAATTAGCTCCCTCCCTGTATATTCTGTTTAGCTCAGTCACTCCCCTATTGTTCTTGTGTTGTATCTTTGGCTTTGTGTGTGGTGTCCCCTGAGTTCAGCCAGCAATAAAGGCTTTTTGGTTACTCCTCACCTGTTCCTGCCTCCATCCTCCACACTTGGGTCCTGCTCTACCCCACACCCTAACAAGAACACTGTTAAAGTTTTTAGAAGTTACTTGATTTATCCTTTTATAAGAGTCTCACTAAAGGCTAAAGACGTTCACTGTCCTGGCTCCTTCTGCATCGTGAACCTGAGCTCCAACCATCTGGCAGGAGATTCAGATTACTAAAGGTCCAGTTCAATGGGACAAAAACTCCTTCACTCAGACTGTTAAGTTTGGACAAAGTGACTGCATATGAAACTGTTTATTTGATGTCTGATGTTTTTTTAATCATTTTATATTTTTATTTGTATTGCTAATGTTTTTGCCAAGTTTGTAACTGTGTCTTTACATAGCCACAACTCAAATTTCCCTGTGGATGATAACTGAATGGCTACTGTAAAACTTACATTTTGAATCCGGATATCCATCGTCAGGTGTGTCTTTGTCACTCAGTGGACGTGACTAATGTCTGGCAGTTGTTACTGAATGGCTACAGTCATACATCGAGACAAAGACTAACCAATGAAAGAAATTAAACAATTGCTTTGCCTTGAAATTCTAAATTTCTCTACAGCTTTTGTTATCAATAGAACCCCAAAAGAATGATTTTTTAAAAATGTCTACTAAAATTAAAAATATATACCGTATTGACCCGATTATAAGACAATTTTTTTTCTTTTTTAAATAATGTCAAACTGCGGGGTCGTCGTCTTATAATCGGGGTCTAGTAGTCTGGGGTCATTACACGACTGCACCAGCAGAGGGCGCAGGCTTTTTGTAAAGGTGGCAGCAACAGGAAGCTCAGCTCAGACCGCCGCAGACTGGAGCTGCACGTATTATCGGTCCAGTTCTATTTCTGTACTCGACACGTCACCTCCATCCACGCTAAATCTACACGCATGACCTTCACTATTCTTACGTGTCTTCATTTGCGCCACACACACACACACACACACACACACGCAGAGAAGATTAGTCTTGGAGAGGAGAAGTCAATATATTTGAGTCAATACGTTATTTAAATATAAAAAAGAACAGGACAGGGTGGGAAAATGTTCCCATCTCACCTGATTTAAAGGAGTGGTTTTCTGGGTTATTTTATAGTTTTGCATTGTTCTCTAGTGTAATTCAATGCCATCTGTGTAATTTTTATAAAGAAAGAAGCTTTGATGCTTATAATAGAAGCTTTAGAACAGGGATCGGCAACTGGCGGCCCGCGACCCACGTGTGTCCGGCCCGCCACGTGTTTCCCGACTGTTTGTTTATCTGAACCACTGTTTCCCCGAACCACGTGTCTACCAACGTTCTGTTTATTTACCTGAACCAGGTGTTTTTCTGTTTATTTATCTGATCCGTGTTTCCCTGAGATTGTGTTTATTTCTGACTGAGTTATTGTGCATGTGGTCATGCCCTATCAGTAACATTTTAACACATAATGAAAATTTGGTCAGGGCCAGGAATCGAACCCAGACCCTCTTGCTCTGAAGTCAGTGTCACTAACCACTAGACTACAGTGTCTGATAGGAAACCATTGAAGTTATAATGGTTATAACTCTTTTTTTCCAGACTTTCAAGGCTGACACTATGAGAAGAAGACTGAGTTACATTTATATTTCAAACAGTTTAAACATCATCAGCTCTCTGCCTTTAAAGTCAGGTTCTATGTGCCTTATGACTTTAAGCACCAGCACCCCCCGCGTGCAACGCCCCCCCCCCCCCTCCCCGGCCCGCGAAACAGACAGATCTTGAAAATGTGTATATGCACATACATAAATTAGTAGTGATTACTGTGTACTTGAGAAAAGTATTCACAGGTTATTTCACTTCATCTCACACACACACACACACACACAGACACACACACACACACACACACACACACACACAGACACACACACACAGACACACACACACACACACACACAGAGGGAGGAAAAAAACAGAGAGAGTAACCTGCGGCAGGCAGCCAGCCAGGTACAATAGATCCCCGAGTTGGGAACACTGTCTGCGTTCCGCCATGTTGAATTTTCAACAAAAACCAAAGCTAGCAGCTGGGCGGACCGAAAGGCGTTACCATCTCAGCCAATACACGTTGTGACGTCAAAAATTGCAGAAATGCTCTCCCGCAATTTTAAGATTCTTTAATCAGAGATTCTGTTTTTTCTTAATAACCAGGGAACAGAGAGGCTTCATGTTTGGCCGACATGACAGGCTCAGGGGGAACTATTAGAAACTATGAAGACCTGAAAAACATGGATTCTGACAAAACCACCCCTTTAAGATTTGTTTTCCAAATGCAGGTCAGAACCACAAGCTGAGGACGTCAGAAAAAAACTATTTGCATTTACTGTCCAGTATCAATATCCTGCTTCAGAGCTTCTGCTGAAACAAAGGCAAATACACAGCCACAGACACCCAATCTATTTAAATTCAACTTGTTTGAATAAGACATTGGGAAATCTGTATATTAAACACGCACACGTTACAACTCCACCGGGTGTGTGTGTGTGTGTGTGTGTGTGAGATAGATGAAGTGAAATAACCTGTGAATACTTTTCTCAAGTACACAATAATCACTACTAATTTATGTATGTGCATATACACATTTTCAAGATCTGTCAGTTGAGTTATAAGGTATTTCCGTTGTGGGCATGTTTATTTTTTATCGTTGCCTATATTCTTTTTATATTATATTTCTGATGAAACGGTCTTCTGTCAGTGTGCTGCTACTGCTGCAAACTGAGGAGCCCAGAGGAACCTTCCTGAGGTCTCCATCCATCCACGCACTAATGACAAGGTTCAAACTGAAGCTTCAAAGTGTTTTTAGTCAATTTGGACAAGTCACTGATTAGGAGTGGGAACTGAGAACCAACAGACCAACTCCATCAGAATCATACACCTCCAACTGTATCAGTTCTTCTTAAAGCAGCGATGTGGAGCATTTCAGCAAAAAGCATTTTTTAAATCCAACGTACCACGGCCCCTCCCAAAACATCCATTCACCCCCCCTCCCGCGTTCTATAGCCACACCTCAACACATGCGCGCGTGCACACAGAACGCCACTCTAAGCCACGCATAAAATGTTTCTCAGGGTTGAATCATTCACAGCTCACATCCTGTTCTCACTCTGTAAATGCTCTGAGACCTGACTGTCACTGTGTTTATGAAACACGTCGCTCAACACGCTCGTCCCACAACAGGGAGCTGCAAGAAGGAGAACCCCAAAATGAAGGAGAACCCCAAAATGAGGAGACACTCAGTCCAGAATGGAGTTCTTGACCAAAATAAACATGTATCCTTGGCAAGCCTTGGCATTCTGTGAGGAGAAATGTTTAAAAATAAATCCCTCAGTAGTCGAGGAATGATAACTCTTTAGTAGAAATGAGCTCTGACTCCTCCATGACGACTAAGGCTGGGTACCGTAACACGGTACTACTGTGGTACCGACCGAAAACCTTCGGTAGGTAGTAATACCAAGGAAAAAAAAAATTCGATACTAGGTTTCGGTACTTTTACAATAAAATGTCCCTTTAAATGCCCCGCTCTGATCAGCGCGCACACACAGGCTGAGTGACACACACAGTCCCCCCCCTGTCCTCTCAACAGTTACGGCAAAAAAAAAAAAAGAAAAAAAAAAGGGCAAACCCGAGTCCGCGAGCCGCGACCCGGGTCTGGAGAAGCGGAGGTAGACGAGGCCAGACCTTCCTCTCTTGTTTAAACACTGTCGTTGGTACCGACCGGGCCGTCAGACCGTCAGGTTAAAGAGATCAGACCTGAGCACTGTGTTTAACCCGCAGCTTCGTTTTCACCTGCTGAGGCGTCGGAGCTGCAGCCTCCTCAGGACGACGCAGAACACATGAGCTGTTTTTTAAATTGTATTTAAAAAGTCAGCGAGGCCACGAGACGTTCCGTTTTATTTAGGAGGATTTACTTTTTATTAGAGACCATAGAGGCTCTGTTATCAGCAACGATGTGGAGGGTTCTCCTCTCTGGTTCAGGTTTTCCTGTGCCCCCATCCTGGTACCTCCAGAGTAACACTAGTTTCTGGTCGACCTGAATCCGTGTACTCTTTATTAGCAAAAAGGGAATAATGAAATAATGAAAACAGATCTGTTTTCCTGTATTTCTGATTGTTTTTCCATAACAAAAACCAAATAACTCTTAAATCTGGATATTCAGTTTCCCTTTCAGAAACAAAACAACAAAAGAAAGAGTTCATGGATTGTATGACAGCCTTAGTTAGTTCCAGAGGGAAGAGATGAATAATAATAATAATGAATGCATAAATATGCGCTAAAAGTATTTTTTTGTTTTGTTTAATTTAAAAAAACGTTAAGTATTTGTTATTTTCTCTAAGAATTATACATATAGGTATCAAAAAAAGTATCGTTAAGGTACCGGTATCGAAAACCAGGTATCGTTAAAGTAGTAGTATCGATAAATATTTAACGATACCCAGCCCTACTGACGACTGAGACTGTAAACAGGAAGACACGGAGCGTCCTGGGAGCGCAGCCCCCACCTCTACAGGTTTGCACAAAGCGTGTGCACGTTGACTGACAGCCAACAATGTGGAAACTTGAATTCTATTGGCTGAAAAAGTTCCCCGGTTAGAGAGAATTCAAAGGGGTCTATAGGAGGAAGGAGGGTCTTGTTGTGGAACTCTACCCATAGATCATAGTTTAGACCTGAAACATCATTAAAACATTTAGAAAACTTTGATACAGAGAAACATAATCCACATATCAGCTTTGACGATTCTTGTTTCCGGTTGGCCCTATATTTTACGTTGCGGTATTACATCACACTCTTTGCGATGACTCATGAGGGGGGTGAAGGCGCTGCGGCGGTTCGGATCCAGACCCAGCGCTGGTTCCGATCGGACTGCACGGAGCTGCCCCTCATCACACCCCCTCCTCTGCTCATGCTGCACCTCAGACCGCCAGGAGCTGATTGTTGGACAGATACCGGGCCGGGGTATTGCTCTGGTTACTAACTGCAGAGAAACTCCCAAAAAATGTCCCCTAACTTAAATATAGAATTCCTTAAATGATTAAATTAGGAAGTGATGTTATAGAATTAAAATTAACTTCCTAAAACACAAAGAAACCTGCAGCTTTAATGATCCTGAAGATGACTTTGTTCCAACAGTCACTCACCAACAGATCAGCATTTAATTACTCCAAATAAGTAAAACTTTGCATATTAAAATGAGACGAATCCCTGTACATTACTCTAGGATAAAACAGATGACAGCTGCCTTCCAGAGCTCAGAGCTTCAATATTATCATCAAGCTGCTGTATTCAGCCTTGTGAGTATGACTCTATATTTACAGGCTTTAAAGAGATGGATTTAGACTTTAACACTTTTTAATGAAACAGAAAATGTTTTAACTAAATGTGATCAATCACTGATTTATGATATAGATAATTTCTTAAAATTTATGTTTTCTTGCTTTTAGAAAATATATAAAATGGAACGACGAATGACTCTGATGAGTCTCCTCCTCTCTGGTAAGAGTCTAAATATCATGCATAAATTATTGTATCTGTTGATACACATTGCTGTAATTATGAAAGCAGGCTTTATGTGGTTTAGTGGTCCCTCGTTTATTGCGGGAGTTCTAAAAATAACCTGCAAAAGGCGAAATCAGCGAAGTAGTCAGGTTTATATTTTTACAATTATTCCAGATGTTGTAAGGCTATAAACCCCTCACTGCACACTTTAGACACTTTTCTCTCTACCGGACCATCAGAACGGCAGAATTAATAATTTAATTGATGTATTGATCGCGTCTGATGATCCGGCCCGGAAATTGTGTATTTCATCGCGGTATGAAGCCCGCAGCATCAGGATCACCTGCTGAGAAGCTGCGCTGCAGGCAAAGAGGCTCTCATAAGGGAGCATGATAAGGGTGCGACTCAGTCTGCGGTCCGGTGGAGAGAGACCCAGCGGCTCTGGGCGGTCCAGCACGCAGCGCGAGTTCTCCATAGAGGACGCACTGCACCCTGCAACACTCAGGCAACGGCGCTGCACGGAGATCGACTGACAATGGACAGCACGCAGAACAAAATGCACTGAAAAAAAAAAACATGCAAAATTCCACTAAAAAATCAGCAAAACAACGAGGACACCAAAAGGTGAACCGCGAAAGAGCGAGGGACCACTGTAGATTAGGCAAAAAGCAAAAACAGTCATTTTACCAACATAAAATAAGACTAAAAGAAGAAATTCAGACATGCACAGAAAATTCACATGTGAAAAAAAAAAACCTGGAACAAAAAGCAGCTAAGAAGGTAAAAAAATAAATCTAAAGAGATTTGTTTCTAAAACATATAAAGCACAACCTACCAAAACGCAGTCTTAAGTACTAGAAGCAGCCCTCCAGTTCTCCACCGCTGATCCGCTTCACGTTTTACGTGAGATGCAGAGGAGCAGAGCGTCTGCACACACAAACAGCAGCCCCTCTTCTGCCTTTCAAAACACACAAGCGTAGCGATTTCCGGGTAAAAATGTTGAAAAAGACTAAAGTTTGGCTGCATTTTGGAAAGGTAAACGGAACAGAGCAAAATGCAACACATGCAATGAGATTTGTACCGCGAAAAACAGGAATACCAGCAATTAGTCAAAGCAATGCATTGCGTAATTAACTAGCAGCTGCAGTGCCGTGTTCAGTCTCTGACTGCAAAAAATAAAAAAAAATTTAAAAGGAGACCCTGAGCTTCCAGCCTCTGCTGCATTAGGTGTGTGAGGGAATAGTGTGACACAACAGAAAGTTTCCAAGGTACGCAATAAATACCAGTAAGAATAATAAAAGCATGAAAATGCCATGAAAAGTTTTTTTGTTTCATTTTAAAAATCTTTTAGTACTTTGTTATTTTCTCTCAGAATTATACATATAGGTACAGAAAAAAAGTATCGTTAAGGCACCGGTATCGAAAACCAGGTATCATTAAGTAGTAGTATCGAAAAATATTTAACAGTACCCAGCCCTAGAAACAACAAAGTGTCTACACATTTGCTCTATGACCCTCATCAGCCATGTGACAGATTTTAGCCCAGTTATAAAAACTAATTTGTGTAAATGAAGATACATTTTCCATCTGTTGTTGCTATTCAGGATTTTGCTTCAGCTCCCACGCACAATACTTCCTGCGTGAGTACTACTATATTAATCAGACAATGCCCTGGCCTGAAGCTCAACAGTACTGCAGAGAGAAATACACGGACCTGGCCACCGCAGAAAGCATCAACGATTTAAGCAGGATGACAGCCAGTTCCTCCTATTCCTGGGCATGGATCGGACTCTGGGACGACCCGCAGGTCTGGCAAACAGCACTGGGCAACGCGTCCAACTCCTGGAGGTGGTCAGCGACTGGGGAAACGAGTCAAACTGGTTACAGCTCGTGGCGGACTGGTGAACCAAACTTTTTATTTGGACGAGAGACTTGTGTTCTCATGATCAGTGGAGGATTATGGCTTGATGTGCCCTGTGCTCTAAACGTAACCTTCGTCTGTTACAATGGTAAGAACAGATTCTGGTTTATAGATGTACTTTACAACAGACAGCAGAAAAATCTATGAAATATGATCTAAAAAAACTAATTAGCTACTTTTTCAGCTCTTTGAACAAAAACTGCTTCACACAGACATTCACTTGAGAAAATGGTGCTGGTGTAAAAACCACGTTCAAATCTGAACTGATGTAAAAATTTATTTTCTGAGATAAGAAAAATTACTTTAGGCACTCATTTATTTTACTTTAATAGTATTTGAATATGTGTGTGTGAGATGTTTTCACGTGTGTACGAGATGTTTTCACGTGTGTGTACGAGATGTTTTCACGTGTGTACGAGAGGTTTTCACGTGTGTACGAGAGGTTTTCACGTGTGTACGAGAGGTTTTCACGTGTGTACGAGAGGTTTTCACGTGTGTATGAGAGGTTTTCACGTGTGTATGAGAGGTTTTTACGTGTGTATGAGAGGTTTTTACGTGTGTACGAGAGGTTTTCACGTGTGTACGAGAGGTTTTCACGTGTG
>SSNR01000062.1:307724-333085 GCA_006937965.1 Callopanchax toddi | reverse complement strand
GTTTTCACGTGTGTACGAGAGGTTTTCACGTGTGTACGAGAGGTTTTCACGTGTGTATGAGAGGTTTTCACGTGTGTGTATGAGAGGTTTTCACATGTGTGTATGAGAGGTTTTCATGTGTGTATGAGAGGTTTTCACATGTGTGTACGAGATGTTTTCACGTGTGTATGAGAGGTTTTCACGTGTGTACGAGAGGTTTTCACGTGTGTGTATGAGAGGTTTTCACGTGTGTATGAGAGGTTTTTACGTGTGTATGAGAGGTTTTCACGTGTGTGTATGAGAGGTTTTCACGTGTGTGTATGAGAGGTTTTCACATGTGCACGAGAGGTTTTCACGTGTGTACGAGAGGTTTTCATGTGTGTGTATGAGAGGTAACTTGGAATAATGTCCCTGGTGGCCCCTCATACACTTGTGTCCAGTTCGTGCCTGTGTTCCTCCTCCTGTGTCCTGCACTAATCCCCTCCAGGTGTGTCTCGTAGTCGTCTCCCTCTCTATATATGCTGTTTTGTTCTCCCTGTCGGTTCCTTGTGTTGTATCCCCAGCCTCATGTGTCTCCTGAGTCCAGCCAGTAATAAAGCTGTTTTGTGTTCAACCTCACCTCTTCCTGCCTCTGTCCTCCTGCGTTTGGGTCCTGCACTCCCCAGTCATGACAACTAGCTGCTCCAACAACTTGTGAATATCTTCAGTAAATATATGGTTTAAAACTGGCTCAAGAAAGAACAATAATAAAGACTAATGCTAAAATTAAATGATTATCAACCCCCAAAAAGTCCAATTTTTTTAAATGCTGCCCAAAACACACTGCTCACTAAAAACCTTCAAACTTGTTTCTGGTTGACAGTTGTACAAGGATAACAACATTAATCTAACCATTTCTATATTCTTGTGCAGTTACAGAGCAAAACAAGAAGATATACGTGTACATAAACATCACGACCACATGGAGTTCAGCTCAATCGTACTGCAGAGAATACTACAAAGACTTGGCAACAATCGAGACTGACGCAGAAAACTCTGAAGTCAGTCAGACGTTATCAAGAACAGCAGCCTGCTGGATTGGTTTGTACAGAGTGCCGTGGGCCTGGTCTGACAAGAGCCAAAGCACCTTCAGAAACTGGAATTCTAATTTCCTAAATAATGGTATTAATCGAAACTGTGTTCTTACGAATACGCTGCATCGGTGGAGTGATGGAAAGTGTGATTCCCCCATGGTTTTCTTCTGTGAACAAGGTGACTGCTCTATAAAAAGACACATTTATAGATTTATGGCACACTGCATTCAATGCTTAATTCCAATTTTTTCTAAAACTGTATTTTTTAAAGGTCGTTCACATTATAATTTAAATGCACCACCATGTGACTCCAGTGTAAACAGAAATGAAGCACGTGCAGACAATGTGGTCCAGCATCACACTGTGAGCTCTACAAATAGGACTGCAACATGTTAGCACGGTCTGTAACTGTACTAAAGTTGCTGTTCACGCTGAACCAACAACATTGTGATGATGGGACGTTTCATCCATCATTTACATGTTAGATTAGAACATATATAAAAGTGACTTGAGCCTGATTTGGAAGAACATCCAAAAAGAAGAAAGATTTGTGCCATCTTAAAAAAAATCAGCATCCTTTCTGTGTGGTTAGCACATTCTCCCTGTGTATGAGTGGTTTTCCCTCAGGTTCTCTGGTTTCCTCAGAACCAAAAACATGCATGTTAGCTAACAGTAGGTCACTTAGGATAAAAGCATCAGCTGAATACATAACGGTTTGGGGGACTGTGAACATACAGTATTTCTGATCTGTTCAGTTATAAAGATGACCACCACTGTGAAGATGACGACTGTGACTGATGCAGACTTGACTGATCCAGAGATCCACACCCAGCTCCTCAATCAGGTACAAAAAGCAGAATCTGTCATTGACCTCCTCCCTCATTAGGGTCCAAGCCCGTGGTAGGAGGGGAACGCTGCTGCTTCGCTGTCGCATTTCCATACTTCCCTTTTGTCAGGGGTGCACATAACTGGTGCACAGGTGTGGTAAAAATCACACGTGCACACCAGTTTCCTTTGTGTTGCATTGCGGTATCAACTGTGCAGCCTGTGATCACACACTGACGAGGTGCAGAGACAGCCGAGTGGCTCTTTGTGTTTTGATGCAACGGAGCGTGGACACAGCGCCAGCACAAACTCACAACAAGGGCGTGCGTTCCAGACATCAGCGCCATGTACTCCCTTGAAAATCTCAATGACATGATTATGTGCACCCCTGCTTGTTGTATTTTTTCCTTTATTATCACTTTGTTTGGTTTTTTACAGCTTGGTACCTTGTTGTCAAGTCGTGGATGGACCGACTTCAAACTGCACTGGAAGATTCTACCCAGCAAAAGGAAGAAATGATAAAGAAAAACTCTGTAATTCTGATGTTTATTGGTTTTCTCTGCCAATTACCTACAATTGAAAATATCGATTTATTCCACACGTCATGCAAGAGGTGTGAATAACTTTCAAACTTTAAAAAAATCATATTTTTGTGAATTTGAAATGCAGGATACAGGTGATTCTAACATCTGTCAAATCAGTGTAGCTAAAGAAAACGTAGAAGACGGCACTGAACTCAATCCAATCAGGTCTTGTGATTAATTTCTGGTTAAGACAGCACCTGGTGCTTTTGTAGTCTAAAGGCAAATGTGAGGCTTACAGTATAGACTGCCTTGCAAATCCTGGAAGAGCTAGTCTGATCGGTTTGCATTTCAAATTGCATCTTTCATTTCTAAAACTAAAACACATGTTTTACTTTGTGTCAGCCTGGAACCTCAACAGCTTGTTGTTTGGTTTTATTCTGGCTGTACATTTCAAATCAATGCAATACAAGCAGCTTGTACATACAACATCCTGTTAAAGGGTTCCACCTGTTTCAGTTATCTCATTTTAGAACAGAGTCTACAGGTTATGACACCGCAGCAACGGAGAGCTAAAGGTAAAAAACTGGTTTAAAGCTTTGAAATACTTTTCTTCAAATATCTGTCTCAGCAAAAGGACACAAGAAAATTAAAAATTATGTAACATAAAAGCTTCAAACTGTGATGAATAAATGGATTACCGTAATATGTTTCTGTTTTTACTGTGGAGACATGAGAATGAACCCAACCTAACCGATAACAGGTCAAGGTTTCATAACAAACTCAGCCTTAAATATTCTACATTTAAAAAGTGACCCTCGTCTTCATCTGTTTTCAGCAAGAATTTCAACCCAGTCCAGTCCAGTTCAGTCCAATCCAGTCCAGTCCAGTCCAGTTCAGTCCAATCCAGTCCAGACGAGTTCAGTCCAATCCAGTTGAGTCCAGTCCAGTCGAGTCCAGTCCAGTCGAGTCCAATCCAATTGAGTCGAGTCCAGTCCAGTACAGTCTGGTCCAGTCCGGTCCGGTCCAGTCCAGTCGAGTCCAATCCAATTGAGTCGAGTCCAGTCCAGTCAAGTCGAGTCCAGTACAGTCCAGTCCAGTTCGGTCCAGTCCAGTCCGGTCCAGTCCAGTCCAGTCCAGTCGAGTCAGTACAGTCCGGTCCAGTCCAGTCCAGTACAGTCCAGTCCAGTCAAGTTGAGTCCAGTCCAGTCCAGTACAGTCCAGTCAAGTTGAGTCCAGTCCAGTCCAGTCCAGTCCAGTCCAGTCCAGTCCAGTCCAGTCCAGTCCGGTCCAGTCCGGTCCAGTCCAGTCCAGTCCAGTCCAGTCCGGTCCAGTCGAGTCAGTCCAGTCCAGTCCGGTCAGCAGAAGTCACAATTTAACTCCCTCCTGTGAACTTCAGCTTGACAAACTGAGACTCAGCCTCCTTTATAAACATCATTTGTCCATTTTATTTAGTTTTTTTTTTTCCATATATATTTGTTTTAAAGTTTTATAGAATAAAGTTTTATTTTATCATTAATATTATTCTATCTTTAATGAAACGGAGGAAAGTTTTGGACTTCAGCTGTTGAACAGTTTAAATAAAATCCTTTGGGGAAAAAATCCTACTTCAAAGAAGAGTTCAACTCTCAAAGGGCCCCTTTAAACCCTGTCCTCTAGCAAGACAGTAAAAATAAAGATATATTGCACTAATAAATAGCTCCTGCACGGTGCAAAGCCCCAAGTTAAGGTTTATAACTGGCTGTAAAAAGAAGCAAAAGGAAGGTTAGGAATCTGTTAAATGGGATCTAAATGACCAACAACACACCATTTGGTCGTATTTGGAAAAATGCTAGAAACACAAAACTGGACTAAATGGGGGTTCACCCACAAAGAGGAAAACAGTTGAAGGCTGGACCGAGTTACAATGAGACCCAGTTGGACGTCTCCTGAGCCCGACTGGTGCTCACGCTGCTCGTTTGGGCCTCGTGGAATCAATGGAGTCATTTTTAGAGACGTTTTACCACAAACGTTGGCTTTTCTCTTATATTCCTTCAGAATGTCTTCTTTTGATCAAAAATATGTTTGCCAAAAGATGGAACTGGGGGGAAAATCTAAAACGTGTGTGTGTGTGTGGGTATACTGTTTTAAATTTTTATGAAATTGTTTTATTTTTGTTTTAATTCTGTATAGCCCTTTGCGCTGCCCCTAGCATGAAGAGTGCTTTATAAATAAAATCTGACTGATTTATTGATAAATGATTTCTGCTGTCATTTATAAATTAAAACTCATTTCCAGTTTGGCCTTATTTTCTAAAAAGTAGACATCTAAACCAGTGTCCATGTCAAGAACAAAATGTTTAAAGGTGCATATCGATGCAACTCACTGTAAAAAAAAAGATTTATCTCTTTTTTTTACTGCAAAATACAACTTTTAATCTTTATCATCTATGTATAATGATAAAGGTTTGTTCTTAAATTTCTGATTTAGCAGGTCATTTACTGGTAGATTCATTTGATGGTTTTGTTGAATATAAACCTTGCACAGACATTCCTCCTCCACAAAGAAAGGATATCTGGACTTTTACAGTGCCACCATCACTTGTATATTTGCAGATTAAAGAAACACTGAATGCCTTTTTTGCACTTGCTGCATTCTGAGATCTTACAAATCAGATGTTATGATTAAACCTTGAAGAGGGTTATATCATAACCGCATTAATAAACCTACAGTACAGTCTCCAAGTTTACATTAGTCAACAAAGCAAACAGGCAAGTGCTCAGATCTAGAGGTTGATAGAAGCATTAGACACGCTGCTTGATTCTGAAAAATGAGCATCTGCAGCTTAAACTTCCTTCAAAGATCCAAGCAAAATAAGACACTAAATGTTGGGTTTTGTAATTGGTGAATAAGATATTAGAAAATTTACTCAGAGTTTTTAAGTAAACTAGATTTGTACTTCAGTTGTAGTGTCGTATTTTTCACATTTCTGAAACACTGGATGGGTCAAAATTTTTAATTCTCTCTTAGAAGTTACAGATTTCATCCAGTGCTTTTGTTTACAGCTAATTGAGAGTCTGACGCTCTCGCGAGCCTGTGAAGTACAGTAAAATATAAACTGATTAAATGTATATTCTGTCAAGGGGAGAGCTGCATGTAAACATAAACACCTTGAAGGGGCGTCCGACTATTACAGGATAGTTAACAGATCAATGTGAGATAAACTCTCCCAACACAGGCACCTGGCCCAAACTGATCACAAACAACGTTTCAGAAGAAAAATATGTGAGCAATGCTAAATGAAAAACAGGATAAGAGGAGCTGGGGGAGGATGGAAATGAAGAAAGAGAAAGAGGACAGGGGAAGACTGAGCTGGGAGGGAGGTCCAGCAGCAGGCTGCAGGAATGCCTCACATGCCTGTCCTCTGCATGACCTCGCCTCCCTGGAGTGTGGGAGATACTGGGAGTAATTAGCCTCTTTTAACATTGGAGCTGGACTGCCTTTCTTCCTCAATGGGGCTAGCAGTGGCATTGAAGGAGATCAAGTGTATAATTTCAAACAAAGTAACTTCAGCTTTCATTTGGAGCACTAGATGATGCATTTGCAGATGATTTTTGTGCATTTTGTTTTGGTTTTTTTTTTTTTTGGTTTAAGCAGTTTTAAGTTATGTCGTTTTAAAAAATGCTTGGATTACTCCCATTAATTTAAAGCCAATTTCCTCCCCCCACCCACCAAGCCATCTTGTAGCTGACCTACTTTATCTTCTGCTAGATTTAATTATGATCACTCTTACTGCAAATATTTTTCACTTAAAGTCAGGGATCAAGAATTTAAGCAGACGTGTATGAAGAAAAACCGAGCCTAAAGAGTATTGATTTTTTGTTAAAGGCCACATTGTTCCAATCAAGAAATGTCAATACAGGTGCGTCAGGGTTAAACACGACCTGGTAATCAAATGTACTGACACCAACCGACTTGTTCAAATATGAAAGTAAAGGGAGAAATGTTTGGATTCTACTGAAATTTAAAATTGTTGATTTCCACAATCATGTCTAAGTTTCTATAAACATTGCTTTAACATGAATAAATTAAAAGAGAATGACAAAATTATTACTGAATTGTAAAATATGTGCACATCCATTTCAAAACATGATCAGAGGAATAAAGGCAGAGGTGTTGCATCGCCAATAAAACTGAATCCTTATAAATCTACATCTTCAACCAATCCGGAGCCTGGCTAATGCACACAAACAGGCAGACTCATCAGTTTCAGAACAAAGTGAGGAAATATTGGTTAAAAAAAAATTTTTTTTAAAAAGCTGGCAGCATATTTGCACAAATTTTATCTCCATAAAAAAAAAACATGTTTCATAATTGGTTTAATAACAAACTAAATAAAATAGTGGTTTTGGTGTAACCACTTTTTGTATTGACTTAGAATTTAAGCTAGTTTAACTTTAGGAACGTTGCATATTATCCCACATACAACCATCATTTATTAAATAGACTTGTTTTAACAAGCACATAATGGTGTTAGTCTCTTCTAAGTGGTTTTTGTTTATCTGCACTACATTTGTGAATTTGTTCCTCAAGCTAGCGGTCTGTGCAGTGTTGCCAGATGTAGGATAATTATCGTATTTGTAGGATAATTTAGCACTCTGTACGATCAATGATTCCATAAATACGATAATTTGAGCCCTTTGTGGTGTGGAATTTGTGTAAGAGATGCTTGTTTAAATCATTGTGTTAGATTATTTAAAGCTAAAACTGCTTTAAAGATTATAATTTTGCACAGTGTTTGATATACTGATATTAAAACCTGGGTTAAGGCTGTAACTTAGTAGTGTACGATCATTTTTCTTAAAATACGGTAATTTTGAGATCCTGGTACGATACTTTACCATTTACAATCTGGCAACACTGGGTCTGTATAAGTAGTCTTGTGCTAACATCAATGGCTGTTCTGTTAAGTCTTCTTTGTGCTAACGGCCGTTGAGCTAAGTCTTTACGCTAACGCTAACGGACGTTGTACAGGCTTATGCTAAGCTTAGTGCTAATGCTAATTTTGCTAATGCTAATGCTAAGGAGAGCCTAAATTGCGCCTGAATTGTTTCTTTAAATTGAAAACGAAGTAAAACATACCTTTCTGATGGTTCTCCTCAGTCGAACAGGTCAGCTGTAAAAACATCAGAATGTTAGCAGTTAATTAATAAAACTATATGACCTGAATTTATTCTAGATCAAACAAATGTGCTGTATGATGTTAATATTTTTAATAGTTATAAAAATCCCAGCTCCAGGAGCAAAAACCATGGTTTATTTAAAAAATGTTGAAAATGGCTAAATCCTACCTTCCGGATGCTGACAAACTTCTTACAGCTATTCTCTGTCCCTTAACAGGGTTAAGCTAAAGGCTAACTGTGTGGTTGCATTGTGGGTAATGTAGGCGTAGAAGGTTTTACTTTTATTTCTGCTGCGTTTCCTGAACATTTTTTCACTTAAATCGAGAGAGGATGCACTTTCCGCAGAGCGCTGGTAATTGCAGGGCCTTGGCACTGGTTTCCAGCGCTGGTGATGACGTCAGACAGGGGCTGGGTCATGTGAAGGGCAGCAGCGGAGGAGGTTCACGGAGAGTTCACCCGCATACATTAGGTAACTCCACCGCTCGCTGTGACATAACTGCTACGAGACAGGTTGAGTTGAGACATTTATCAATAAAGAGATGAGATTAAGAAGTCCTGCAGCAAACTTTGTTATGCAAAACAGCCTCCGGGTCTGGGACTGGGTCTGAGCCTGGCTGCCAGTTTATGACCGGCTGTGGGAAATTAAAGGTCTGCTCCTGCGCTCACACGCACGCCCCTCGCATGCGTCGCTGTTAACACACCTGATCGTAAACCAGAAACCGCGCAAAGGAAAACAAACGTCGCTTTTCCAGAGGGGTTTCCCATGCTGAGCCTGACACACGGACTCTCCAGACCTGGTCATGTTTGACTTCATGGAATTTCAGGTTTTCGGTCCAGGAGAAATCCTAGACTTCTGCTCGACCTCCAGCCCTGCCTGCGCGCTGCAGGACCAGGACCGGGACCAGGACCGGGACCAGGACCGGGACCAGGACCAGGGTTTGGCAGCTTTCTTTCCGGAGCTGATCGAGTCGGACTGGCAGCAGCATCGGTGCTCTCAGTGTAGGTGGAAACTGTCATCTGATTTTTATAACAGTGTAACTGTGTTCAGTTAGATCAAGTAAATGTATCATCTTCAGACAGGATCTCACATCTGATCTGGTTTCAGCTTAATAATAATAATAATAATAATAATAATAATAATAATAATAATAATATCCTCTCTGCTCTGCCTCTAGTAACTCTTTATTTATGAACAGAATCTGTGGAGCATCCATGCAGTAAAACACTGATATGTTCAGGCGCAAGCATCCAGTCATGTCTCTGCAAAATGATTTAAAGCATCTTTTATAGAAGGTTTAGTCTGAAAGCATCAAATAAAAAGCGTCAAACAGCTGGATGAGAAACGAGACCCAGATTTAAAAAAACAAGATGCAGAAAATGTGAAAATTTGAATCAATTTTAAGCCGTAACCATCACACTGTCCTTATTTTGGGGCTTACAGGACAGTGCAAGGGTTAAAATGATCATTTTTTAAATAAAAAAATGTCATATGCTGAAATTTAAACCAGTGCTCCATAAATATTCATTTTCTATCGCAAAATAACTTTAAAAAATGATGTTTGTGCTTTTTATAGGATTTTGTGAGTAAAGATATCATTTTGACTCAAATGAGTTAATCACCTTTCCTAGATTAGCATCCATCAGATCTAATAAGTGCAGCTGTAAGTGATTATGTAATGATCTAAACCAGGTCTCTGATCAACGTTCTGAGCTCTTCTTGTGTTCCTGGTAGCATTTATCAGACGTCTACCTGCTGCTTTTAAATGCTAACTGGGGTTAAAGTGAAGTCTTATCTATTCTGCGCTCTTTATCTGCTTTCTGTGAGGCCTGTCAGGAGTTCTCTTTAGCAGATAAATGATACGGACAGGAGCAGAAAGCGGAGCAGCGCAGCTCGTGGCCATGTGGTGGTCTGTGTTTGGGACGGTCAGTTTGGGGTCACTGCGGGTTCACGGGACGGTCACCAGCTCAGGGGGTCAGAGAAGAGCCAGACTGCTTTCCAGTGCTGGAAGTAAAGCATCGGCAGTAAAAGCACTTCCCACCTGGGACTGATTCACGGCACCGTTAGCTGATTGAGTCAAAGACTGGAAAATAAATGGCGTGCTCCACAAAATGTGTTTTTATTTAAATAAAAACCAAGAGATTTTACAGAAAATATTTATTGGTTTAAACTGCACCATAAACAAAAGAACTTTATGTCCTTTTTCTCTGCTGGTTCAAGCAAAAAAGAGGTTAAAAAAGAAAATGCAAACTTAAACAAAATGAAAAATAAAGGAACAGTTGGATGCAGGAAAATAACAAAAAACAATCATTTAAAAAAAAAAAAAAGAGTTTCTCTGACTGTAAAACGATCAGGGTTTTAATGAAGGAGCTGCACCAAAAAGCAAACCTCTTTTTTATTTAAAAATCTGGTGTCGTTTTCATTTTAAACACTGATTTCTTTAATTTGTCACATTTTCTTTGGCCTTGTATTCAGCATCTCACTAAGTGGTGGTAAAAATGGCAGCAAAAACATTTGAAACCAAAGTCTAAAAACCAAGTCTGGTTTATTTTAAAGACTTCAGATTGGATCCACAGTTCTCTAACAATAGATTTATGACTTAAAGAAACCATCTAATTTAGATTCATAACTAAAAGAAATCCACTAAGGGTTAATAGATAAAGATAAATAAAATAAAGATAAAAATCAAATCAAATAAAAGACAAAAACAAAATTACACAAAAAAACCCAAAACCTAACCAGACGAGTGCAGCCTCAACAGGGCATCAGCCAGTGTCCTATGGTGCCGGCATGTCCAGACTGGCCCCCCTGATATTCTACCTGCCCCCCTTAGTGGGGCTGCTAGATCCGGCCCTGCTCTGTTTCCTCAGTGACTGGCTACTTTCACTACACGGAGAGCACTTTGATTCGTCTGTTTGCTACAACACTCTGTGGCCAAACTGAACCATATCAAGATTTTGCTTTACAGGCACTGCATTTTGTGCTTTGCGTAGCGTGATGCAAAGCCACTATTGTATGGTGCATGAAATGTAAATATTGGTCTCAGAGCTCAGCGTCAGCTTTTGGTACTAAAGCCCCTAAATTCAAAGTGTTTTATGTGAAGAAACTGGGCTTTGACTTAAAGCTGCACTCAGCCATCTGCAAACAAGCTACAAATGCAAACTGTTCCACTGATTGTGCATTAGACGAAACAAGGATTCAGATAACATCAGAAAACAATAAAACGTGCATGAAGAAGAAGAAGAAGAAGAAGAAGAAGAAGAAGAAGACGCCTTCTGGGAGTTCCATGTTCACCTAAAACAAAATAAACCCTAAAAGGAACGGTCTGATTTATCGATGACTGAGACTGACTAGTTCTCTCTTCTTCGATGTGAAAATCTGGTGTTTTTCTTTGTTGAATTTGATTGGAAATGAAATACATTTAGGATTTTTTTTTAAAAAGCACATTTGGATAATTGGTTAATGCTCAGGTGAAATTCTTAAATAACCCATTTCCTTTAATAATCAGATTGTTAAATGCCACAATCTTTAATAATTATTCTTAAGGTGACACTTTCAGGTGTCATCTCAACCTCTCGGACCACCTCAAACCTTTTCTTTAGCAATAAATAAAAAGATTAGCATTTCACAGGACAAACTATACAATTTTACTTTTATCCATTTAAGTTTTTATTTCAAATATAAGTCATATCTTTCAAATCAAGCATAAATACATGTTTTAATCAGGATAATTCAGATTTTTAGAAGATGTATAAAGAAATAAAAGACTGAATATTCAGTTGTGGTTTAATAAGGTTTCGTATTTATAAATGACTGATTTTATGAATCACATGGTGAAGTTCTGTGTTTATTTAGTGATGTTTTTCCCGCCTGTTAAGTGAAATGTCAGAGGTTGCCTTTTAAATGCATCCTGACGTCCATCATACAACACCACCTAAATTGGGTTGGAGGAGGGTGATTGTTTACCTCCTTCCTCACCACATTTCTCAGGCCGTCCTGCCACACACACCCACACTCGGTCCCTTCATCCTCCTCCTCATCAGTCAGTGGGGCTGTGGCCTGCTCCCGTATTGTTTTGCGTTGGGGAAACCATCAGCCTGATGGGGGTTTCCTCATGTGACCCGCCGGTTCCAGGTTCAGCCAGAGGCCGCGGGTTCAAGGGGATGAGATGAGCAATTTTTCTCGTTTTGTCCTCTTTTCAAAACAGCTTTCTTGGTTTTCTGTCGGGAGCGCAGCAGTGGAGGTGATCAGAAAGCCAGCGGGAGGCCAAATGAGCCCCCCCCCCCAAAAGCTGAAGCATCACAACATCAGTTTTACAATGAAAGTGAAGCAAAAACATCAACTGGAGAAACAAAAAGGAGTTCCTGAGAAACCTGGGGGAATGTTTGGAATGAAGCAGCTGCTCTCTGAGTTTTTAGGTCCCACTTTTTAGTTTGGTTTGTGTTGTAGCGCTGATAAATTAGTCTGTTTTATTAAGTGTGTGTGTGTGTGTGTTTAGAAGAGGCTCTGGGCTCTGAGATAAAGACTGAAGCTTTCATCAGAAACAACTTGAAATGATCTCCTTCTGTTTGACTCTCTCTCTCAGTCGTGTATCGATGTATTTACCTCGTTGAGGATCACTGTTCTGTTTTATGACCTGGTTCAATCCACCTTCCAGGAACTTCCTCACATTTGACTCAAGAATACTTTGGCACCGCGCTGACAGCTGGGATGAGCTGATGTACTTTTATTTTCTCTGTGGTGCATTGTGGGTAAACATCTCCACCTTGGTCTCATTTGTCCATAAATAGTTGTTTCCAGAAGACTTGATGAAACTTGACCAACTTAAAGGCACACTATGGAACTTTTTCATATTTTGGATCTTTTCCGTGAGCCTGTACAGCACGGGGTCCTCAACTAAAAACCTGAAACGGCCTCCTAAATTTTCACCCTGGATTCTGGCTTTAGATTCTTCAGAAGTACTGCTACATTCTGATGGTTTGGTTTATTTAACAGTCAAAATGCACGGACAGCAGTTTGTTATTTAAAATGGGAGTATTTATTAAAATCTGTTCAGTATAATAGTTTAATTTGATTTATTTACTTGTTTATCTTGAAGAACTTGTGAGAG
Source organism: Callopanchax toddi (assembly GCA_006937965.1). NCBI lineage: Eukaryota > Metazoa > Chordata > Actinopteri > Cyprinodontiformes > Nothobranchiidae > Callopanchax > Callopanchax toddi. The sequence continues at coordinate 320,417 of SSNR01000062.1, read as the reverse complement.
GGAAGGCTTTCTTTAGCTTAACCTTGTAACTTATACTGTGATGCATATAATTAAAATATTCTATAAAACACATTTAGCTTGTAGAATGTATAAATGCAGTAACAATTCTGGACTGGTATTAAAAATGTGTTTAAAAATATTGGATGTATAAAAACGAGATATTACATGAATATTCTGTTCAAATATGAGCTCTTTTAGTAAAGTAGAAAATTAATGTTTACTCAGAATTGATTTAAAATTAGGGATGGGTATTGGTATCGGTTTTTCGATAATATCGGTAAATATCGGTAAATATCGGTAAATATCAGTATCGGTTTTTGTAACGATGACACACATGACCTTTACATACCGTGCACATGTTATACATCAAACTGTTCGGCTACTTCTCCTCTCTCCCAAAATGTCAAAATATAACAAATCTGATGTATAGTTTTAGAGATATTTTTATTCATTTGGCACACCTTGCATTAAATCCTGTGTTTGTCTTATTTTTAAATGAGGGCTACCACGCTGATATCGCAGGGTTTTTCCTGGCTCAAATTGAGGCAGTGGTTCCATCCTGACCGTGCACCAGCACATGCATACTCTGTGCATTCAACTGCCTCACTTTTTTTAAGGGCAAAATATTTTTTAGTTAAGCGTTCTAATTAGGGATGCACAGATACCGGTATCAGCCCAGATACCGTCTAATGTACGTGTATCGGTTAAAGTTAACAGATACCATGAACCGATACTTAAAATATGATAAATCTGCAATAAAGTCACAAACAATGGTTCATTTTTCACTTTAAATTTTAGTTTTATGGTCATTTCATATTTTACATGTTAATCAGTCTTAGTTTAGTTAGTGAAGTCTGGTGCCTTTAGTCTCTTCAATAAAGGTGGAAGTTGATAAATTCACCAGTAGTATCAGGTTACCTGAGTGTCCCTGAGCAGGTAAATAATCAGACAGTGCTCGTCAAACCACTGGCTCTGTGGTTATGAGATCTGGAAAAATAATGTTTTAAACATCACTTTTTTGGTACCTATAATTCTGAGATAAAATAACAAGTAATAATAAGTATTAAACGTTTTTAAAATAAACCATCGTTTTGTGGAATATTTATGTATTTACTATTATTACCGTATTTATTGCTCACCTCAGGAACTTCCTGTGATGTCACTGTCTCTTCCCTCACACACCTCCGGACACAGCAGAGGCTGGAAGCTCAGAGTCGGACTGAACACGGCGCTGCAGCAGCAGGTTAATTCCATGTGATGCGTGGCTTCGACTAATAGCTGGAATTCCTGTTTTTCGCGGCACAACTCTCATAGCACATGTTACATTTTGCCCTGTTTCCGTTTATCTTTCCAAAATGCAGCCAGAGTTTAGAGTTTTTCTGAATTTTTAACCCAAAACTCGCTATGCTAACTATTTTGAAAGGGAGGGGAGGGGCTTACTCTGCTCCTACGTGTCTCACCTGTCTCCACCCGTGCAGCAGCGCCGGTGGAGAAATGATGCGGGTTATTTACAGGGGATTTCATAGTAAAAGTACCGAAGTCCGTACCGTGTTTTATCGGACTATTACCGTGTTTCGGTGCCCAGCCCTACATAGCACCAACTAGAAAAGTTATTTTTGATCTTTTTCTGCTGTTTAGCGCTTTCCGTTGCACCGCTGCTGATACAGCGCCCCTGTAGTGGCGCAACGCTGCAACTGCAGTTAAAATGCAGTTTAAATTGGTTGGTTAACAAATTAATTGGTTTTAAATTGGTTTAAAAAAAACCAATAATTTAATCCGATTTTAATTTTTTTTTACTTTTATTCTCTAAGATGTGCAAAACAAAAAGCTAATTCTCACATCAGAGGTCTCAAATTAAATCACAGCAGAGGCTGCATGGTAACAAAAACATGACCTTTTGTTTCAGGGATGTTTTTACTTTTTATCAGTGAGAAATCATTTATTTTTATTGCAGCTTAAAAAACAGAACATGTTAAAAAATGTCTTGGAGCGTGTCCTTAGTGTAAGAGCTGCCTTTAGGGTGACGCGTCTGATTAAGTTGGGAGGTTTTTAATTCTTGTGACGTTTTTTCTTTAAATTGAGGACGTTTGTCGTCGTGTGTGTGTGTGTATCAGTGATGTGTGATGTGTGTTGCAGCAGTGGAAACCCACAGCTCAAACTCCAGCTCCAGCTCAGACGACCTGTTTGCCAGCCCGCCCTCCCCCCCTCCACCTCCACGCACCTACAAGCCCTGTTTTGTGTGTCAGGACAAGTCGTCAGGATACCACTACGGCGTCAGCGCCTGTGAAGGCTGCAAGGTAACAGTCAGGGTGGCGCTCCGCCTCTGTTAGGCTACGTTTATAACAAGAGGTCACGCTGAAAATCTTTAAAATGGAGAAATGTTTTGTTTTCTTTTGGGCGACGTCATTGAAAGCAGCAGAAAATATCAAGATGATTAAAATATTCATGCATTTTCACTTCTATTTTCTGTAATCTACCAGAAGAATTAGTAGAAATTGTCAAATGTTTCTCACTTCCTTATCATCATTATTCCCCTAAAGAGACATTTAGTCTGGTAAAAACCAGTTTGTAACTAAAATGAGTAAACTATTCACAAAAATCACAATTCCTTTAAGATTGCATTAAATAAACTGTTTTATTATTCAAGTAAAACAAATAATTCATAGTTTTCTCTCAAATAAATGGATCAAATTCTATGTTCTGTCATGTTGGGCATTTAGTGGCTTCTGTATTTTTTTCTTACAATTTCAAACATTTTGGCCGCGTCCCAACACTCGCACTTCCACCCTCGCGCCCCTCAGTTGCGCGTTCCCGCGGAGGTGCGCGAGCGCTTAGGGTGTCTCGATTCTCCTGGCCGTAGAATCCGGACCTTGGCCCCACCCCCTTTTTCCACCCTCGCTACGCACTTCGCCGAAGTCCGCATGGGTGCACACTTCAGCAAAAGATATTACCCATAATTCCAAGTGCACTTCACTGTAGAACGTAGGGTGGAAGTGCGAGTATTGAGACGCGGCCTTTAACGGTATTTTTTAGCCATTTTGAAATGTGTTTCTTTGTAAAACAAACGTTTCACTGCAGTTTGGGCAACACTTTTATAACCTTCACACTATTTGTTGCACTTCATGTTGATTTTAAAGGTAAAATGAATAAAGTCCTGCTGAACTTGAGCCTTGAGCACCAGAGGAGCTGCTGGTGGACAAACGGAGACATCAGTCTAAAGATTTATAGAGACTGGAGCTGTTTTAAGAAGACATTATTTTCAGCCGCACTCAGATTAGCCTTCAGCTCACGAGTCATGAAGGATGTAAGCTATTTCTCTGAATAGAGGCTGTTCAGGAAGCTGTCTACAGCTGATAGGAGAGTTATTATTGATAAAATGTACAACAAATGGTCAAAGTATAACGCTACACACTCATCATGTTCAACACAAAGTGTTTAACTTTCTTTGAGATCCAAGTCAGTCCGTCTTCTTCCTGTTTTGTTTTGTTTTTGCTCTGCAGGGCTTTTTCCGTCGCAGCGTGCAGAAAAACATGGTGTACACCTGTCACCGTGACAGAAACTGCATCATCAACAAGATCACCAGAAACCGCTGTCAGTACTGCCGCCTGCAGAAGTGTTTCGCTGTGGGCATGTCCAAAGAGTGTGAGTGTTCGGTTCCTCCAGCAGGAACACTTCTTATTGGTTCAAACTGGGTCGTGTGTGCAGCGTTCGGACCGGCACGCTAAAAGAATCGCTCTCTGGGGAAACTTCATGTTAGAATGCACGAAATATAGATGTTTTGATTTGAGTGTAGATGCTGTGAACCAAACTTCTCTGAAACGTCACTCCATTTTCCAAACATACCTCCAGACTGTGGTTCAGGAGTGGCTTAGCTTTTTATAAACGGAGCTTCTGAGAAACTATCAGAATAACAAAAAGAGGAAGATTCCTGGAACATTGTGTGATTTTCCTCTGTGATTCAGCAGCAGGACTCGTGGGAGCTGTACTGTAACACATTTATATATTTTACAGTCATCAGGATGATTCATCTGATACGATCAAATGCTATTAAATCCAGAGAGGGGTCAGAATTTTGATTAATTTTACATCTTTAGAAGATTTATTTCTCTATATAAAGTTTATATTTGTACCATGAAAATAAGATTTAAATCTGATCATTTAATCGGACATATCTTAAAAACATTTCTGTCTTTGGTTTAAAAAAAACTCAACAAAATAAAATCAGCAGTAATGGAACAAACAGCCATCATTAGAGCAATACAAATAACAAACCTGTCAGCCATTTTTACAGACAGACAGTCTGAGAGTGAAGGCTGAAGCTCATGAGGCCTACTCTTCTCACAAATACTCTTTATTTCTCATAATATAAAAAAACAACAACAAAATTATTAATAATACAATAAATACTGCTAATTCTATTCATAAATATTCCATTTAAATACCCACATTATGCAAAAATCTGAAACAAAGGGTCAGCAGAGCATCCTCCAAGGTGCTAACAAACATGTAAAAAATACCTGATTTCTTTAAATTCTGTGTCAGATTTCTATCTGTATTTTTAACTTTATCTAATTTTTACACACATTTTAAAAGTTATCACAGAAATCATTCAGCAGCATCCTCTGACTGAAACCTCCCTGTCTGACTCAGTCCTCACTGGAGGCTGTTTAAAGGCCCACTATGTAACTTTTTCCTATTTTAAATCTCCTCCTTGATCCAGTCTGAGCTAATCTGACTCTTTACAGGTTCATGAAAAATCTTGGATCCAGAATACCACGTCTGTAACTTCTGAGTCTCTGGTCCGGTGTCCTGAAGTCTCACAAAGTCACGTATCTCAGAGGGTTAGGCTAACCCAATGTGGCTAGCTGTTATGCTAGCTCCGGAGTGTTTTTAGCTCATGGTTCCTGATTTTTCCCATCTCTCCCTGCTTGAACAGCTGATTTCTTTGACTGAGTGATGAACCGCTCCAGTAGAAAGCAGTGAAGGCTGAGGAGACGTTTAACAGGGAGATTTAGGGCTTTCTGAGCAGACGATGCTAACGGTTTTATGACCGTATAGGAAGTAGGGCTGGGCGATAATAATACCTTTTATTTAACCAGGCAAAACAGATTAAGAACAAATTTCTTATTTACAACTGTGGCCTGGCAAGGTCAGACTTGGCGATCAGACGAATGTGTCGACCATCGGCGATGGGCTCAGCCAATCGCCTCCCGTTTTTCAAGAACGATTTATTCGTCCCACTGTAAATTAATTTCTTAATTATTAACAACGTTTGGTTGAAGTCAAAGGACGCAGCCCACGTAAAAATAATAAATAATGCTCTTTTCAAACTCCTCCCAGCTGCAGCAGCCGCTCCTTTTTCCTCCTCCTCCCCCGAGAGCTGGCGGAGCAGCGGTGTTTCCTCAGTCCGTAGCAGACAGACAGAGAACGGCAGCAGCTTGTGTTCAGAAAATAAATGTATCTAAATAATATCTATGGTGTGGTGGGGAGGAAACCATCACAGACTGGCTTTGTTCCAGTTAAACCGTGTTTACGCGTCGGCTACCGGTGCTAGGAATATTTAGCGAGTCATAACACCGATCTGGTGTTCAGCTGTCTTCAGCTAAGTCTGATAAACGACAAAAACAACATGAAACTGAAACTGAAATACGAATAAAAACCCCTTCAGTGAACGTCGCTTCCATCAAATAAATCTCCGCTGCAGTTTGAAGTCTTTCTGAGCGATTTTGGTGACGGAGCAGCAGCAGCTAGCTGCTAGCTCTGTGTTAGCTTAGTTAGCACACAGCAGAAGGTAAACACTCGATGTCGGAGCTCTTTGCTGCCACTAGACGTCTGTTTAAAGCCAAAGTAGCCCCAAACAGGCGACGCTGTGTTTTTTACAACTATTTCCTCAATTTTGGGACTTCTGAGTTCTGATTTGGTAAATCCATTAGTGTGTGTTTACATTGCTCCGCCCACAAATATGTCAACATGTCACCTGCGCCAATAAATCGCCCATCGTCGATTTTTGGACTGACGATGGACGATTGGAAAAAAGTTACACATCGCCCAACCCTAGTGGGAAGCTAAAGGGAAAGATTTAAAAATATGAAAAAGTTACATAGTGTGCCTTTAAAACTTTTAGTAACAGGAATTTGATGATATTGAGAAACAAAATAATATTGTTAATTGTGAAATTTTTCATTTTGGGGGACATTTTAAATGACTTAGAATTAGAAAATCTAATTTTAGCTCAACCATCTTCATACAACTGAAAACCAGAGGAAGTCTGGACTGGAGTGATGTGATTGGTCCAAAACCTGTTGGTCAAAGAAAGACATTCAGACAATAAATTCTAATGTGTCAAAATCACTTAAATCATCACCAAAACAGAAACAAATCTCCTCAAAAACCCTGAATGTAACAGACACATGAACCCTGAACTCATGTTGTATTTTTGAACAAAGTGATGCTTCTTATTGCTTAAATGAACCAACCATCACATTAGTAACGTTCATTATTTTCTGTATAATCTTTTAATTTTGGGTTTTTTATTCTCCTCACATGGACAGAGTTTGGTGTTTTTGTAGACCACTTCTGTAGCTAAGGATCTTCAACATTTTCTTCTTCATCACAAACGTTAGTAGAAGCGATCTCAGAGGGATTTCAGAGCACTCGCTGAATAAGCATCCATTATAAAGTTCAACAAACATCCACTTTGAAAGGATGTGCCTCGTTTTTGTTAACTTCTTTCATCTCCTTCAGTTCATCCATCCAAAGAGTCTAATCCCCTCGGCCCCATCCCCCTGCACTCTTATATAATCTGAACAGTCCAGTGAGCACAGAGCTCGGCCTCCTCTGACTGAGACGCTCTGCCTCAGGAAAAATGTTGAAACATTCATCTGAGTGGCCTGAATATTAGAGCATTCAGAGCACAGGTTTGCCCTGGGCCTCGTCTTTCAGGCTCCTCTTATTCAGGTTAGAGGGACTAACATAAAGTTCTACAGACACCGTTCAGATCTCCTCTAGTTTTCTTCATTTATATGATTTATAATACTTTTCTAGATCAGCTTTAATACTCTTTAAGCACCAGACGATCAAAGTAGTTGGGAAACCTTCGTTTAGCGCGGTGAGTAAAATAATTCTGTGTTTTCAAAGCTTGGAGAGGATGTTTGTGTGAAGTCCAGCAGTGCTCTAGCGCCACGAGGAACAAAGGAAATAAAGTGTGTGTTTCTGTGCTATGCAGTGACCTGGATAAGTGGGAATGTGTTACATGGTAGGAGCTGGGGGGGGGGGCAGCGCTGGAGGATCCACCCAGACACATTTTCTCATTGTTTCACCCACATTCAGCTACGAACACATTACATAAATACATCACATGTATCAGACAGATGTAAGCTATGTAACTGCTCCCCTGGCCGCTTTGGTAAGTGTAACACGATCACTCTAGGAGTGTTTACACAATGACGACTGGATGTAGGCCATGCAGGAGGAGGAGGAGGAGGAGGAAGGCTGGGTCTGGTTGTTGCATAATCCCGCGCTCCCTGACATGTGTGTAGGTGCTTGAGCCATGTCAGTGGGACGCACCGAAACGTGTTGACACCATTACGAAGCTTATGAAAGGCTAACCTGAATATTTACCTGCTTCACGTGCTCCTAACCGACTAACCCACGACCTGCACAGATCGCTGCAGCTGATTTCACTCCAACTACGTCCTGATAGTGGGGTGGAGGTCAGACGTTCGGTTTAGAAACAAATTAAAATATCTTTTCTGATGGGATATTTAGCTAATTTGATCTCCCACAGCAGAAAGGCAGAGGGTGGGGAATGGTGTGTTGTTGTTTCTCATGATGGATTTAAATGGAACTTTATGAAAGGAATCATTGGATCTAGAAGTGAATCACTTCTGGTGTTAGCCCAGGTAAAGATGGCTGCTCCAGCTAACTGACCTCAGCTAACTGTAGCGTTATAAACTTATTCAGTTTGTAGCTGCACACTTCTGTGAGATTATTAGATGTTTTTGTCGGTTTTACACTGACCGGGTTCGGCTCAGACACCTTGACTAAAGTAATGGTTTCACAGGAACTCTAGGTTCATTCTGATGCTACAGGGAGTAGATTATGTATTTTAATATTGACGAAGGGAAGTCTGAGTCGGAATAAGACTTTACAGGTTTATTATAAAAAGACGGACGACAGTACAACAGATAAGCAAGAGGTAGCAGTGTTTAGCATTTGTCAACACGATGGTATAGTGTTCTTAGTTGATCTTAAAAGAAGTTTTAACGATCTGAGTCGCATGATGTTATGAGACTAGGGGATTTAACTTAATTTAGCTTAAGGAGGAGTTACTTGTGGTAAGCTACGGTGTGAGTTAGCTTATCAAGCAGGCCTTGTGGTTACCAGATTATGGAATCTTGCTGTTCGGCGTTCCTGGATCGCATCTGGCAGGTGGAGGTCGACGAGGAAGCGGAAGATCCCCCCTCGATCGATCTGGAGGCTCGGAGGTGGGAAGCCGCCTGGGGCCGGCAGGAGACGTCCTTGGATACGGCCGTCAGTAGATCCATGTCTGGGTTAGCTGGTGGTTAGCATTTTGAGCTAACATCCCCACGGTGTCAGGGAGAGCAAAGACGGCTGGTCTTTCTCTCAGGGGAGAATAGGATATCGGCTTCAGGGTCGGCCGATTCCTGCAGGCTCAGCTGTTGTAGCCAGTTGGAACAGCTGGCGTCTTGTCTCTTCAAGGAATCAAAGAGAACTGACGTGTCTCCGGAAGTGGAAGGACTTAAGATGGAGTCACGTCTCGACGTGGGCCAATGAAAGGGTTCTATCAAGTCACGTGACTCAGATCTTTAAAACCATATTTGCTGAATAAGTAAATATGAAATGATATTGATTTTAACCTTAGCAAGGTAGAAATGTAGAAAACCAGATGATTTAAGGTTGATATCAAATAATCCTGAAACAGGAGGAACACATTATACCTCGTTTGAATGTGTTAGCGGAGAGTCTTTGGACTGGAACACTGTGAAACACTTCAACTGTAAACAAGATTAGACCAGCAGTGTCATAAGAAAGGGAACACTTTAGAATCTGAGTTTATTATTCAGAGAGTCTTAGGTTCATTATAACTACGAGAGTCCAGTTGAGGTCATCTGGGAAGTGGACACCCGAAAGTGGACGTTTGGACACCTGTAGGGATGTTGAGTCAGGTTAAAACATAATAAAAAGTCATTATAATCCAAGTTATTGGGAAAAAGATGGGTTATTGTTTGTGATGGTCAACAGGGGTCGGAGGTCAGAGGTTATAGCGTATTTAATAATGCTACATAACACATGGATGGATGTTATGACTCGCTCAGTTTTTACAGCTCTTGAGATCAGTTTTAGTAGCTGAGAGTCCTTCACATCCCATACTCCGAGTGCTGAGAACTTTACCTTTAACTGTTAGAATGAACCTAATGGCTCCTAGTAGCTAAAGGGTTAAACCCCAGCTCTCAGAGTGATGTCAGTTCAAGATCCTCCAACGCTGTGTGAGGTCATTGTTTTAAATATTTAACCAAAATGGCCGTAGCAGCGTTTCCTTTAAGGACTTTTAATTATTTCTATTTTTGGACAAATATCCAAAAGACCATTAAAATCATAGTTTTTAGTGAATTTGGACCCATTGTTCCCTTTAAATGTCCTGTTTGGAATGGAATGGTTTCCAAGCTTTTTTTCCTGGAGTTCCACCAACTTCCACCAACAGAAGAGCCACATCCCGCCCTCATACACGCTCGTATGCAAACAACATAAACGCCATTTATTTATCAGAAACAAACACCGGATCTTTTTTAATAATAAAAACTTACAGGTTTTAGTAAAAATACGTGTCTTTTAGTCTTTTAACAACTTGATTTAGATCAATAAATGTTGGAAACTGGAATCACTTTGCTGCCCGGCGTAAAATCTCTGCATGCAACGCATCTTTGACCCAAATGACCAATGCAGGGTTCTTCAGGGAGGGCAGAGAAAAGACAGGAACATTATGGGAACATCTAGATGACTCGTATCACACTGACTGGTTTAGGGAGATGCCAGACGTCTCTTCTTCTTGAGCCGATCATCGTAAACTCTTCCTCTGATGGCACAGCTCCATAATATTCTACTCCTTTGCTAATCCACCTTTACATTTCACTCTTGTGTTTGTCTTCTTGACTTTGTATTCCCAGTTTGTTTCTTCATGTTTTAAATGTTGGTCAATTCCACGTTTAGCCGTTTACAGAACTCCTGAGATCTGAATTCCATCTTTGTTTCCAACATTTCACCTCCTGCCTCTCTTTATTTCCCTCAGCGGTGAGAAACGACAGAAACAAGCGAAAGGCGACGAAGGAAGCGGTGAAGATGACCATCATGGAGACGTACGAGCTGACGGCAGAGCTCGGCCTGGTCGTGGAGAAGATCTGCCGGGCTCATAGAGAGACCTTCCCCTCCCTCTGCCAGCTGGGAAAATACACCACAGTGAGTCTCGACACAAGACCTGAACGTTACAGTCCTCAGAGAGAGGAGAGAACAAAGAGAACAGCTGGTCTCCACTGTGGCTCCCTGAAGGAGAACAGAAGGTCTCAAATCTGAGGAGTGCACGCCGGAGCAGAAGGTTTAGAAGGCTGAGAGTCGCTGACCTTTTCATAAACCAGCAGTGAGCTGCTCCATGTTTGTGATTATGAGGAGATCCGATCATTATTCAGAAACCTCTCGTTCCTGAAAGGTCGGCGCACACTGGAAGAGTGACGGATCTGTGTCTGAATCAGTAAGGCTGAGTGTAGACAACAGTCAGAGGGTAAACGGTTTTATGTTGATTTGACCAAAGCTCCTCCTCTGGATGGTTATTTTACCACCAGGAAGGCTCTAACTATAAATGATAAGTTGGTGGATTGATTTGTTATTCTTTGATGTAGACTGGTCATTTCTGCTTTTACCTAACGGACAGATCTCTGTGGGGGAGGGGATCCGATCCGCTAACCAGAACAATGGTGTTCTAAACTAAAAGCCTGTCAGCAAGACAATGGCGCTCGTTGCACTTTTGGCACTGATTGGTTGTTCGTTAGTCCTCCTGCGGCGCTCATCAGACCGATTCCCTTTCCTGTCGGGAATGCTGATTCACGTCACATCAGCTCAGCGGAGTGGACGGCGTACAGTTTCAGTAAACGCCGATTCACTCCTCATTGGATCAATCATCTGCATTTTAATTTTTTCTTTCTTTTTTTTTTTTACATTTTTGGCAATGTTCTTTATTTTTAACAACAAATCTGTTCGTATTGAAGTTTTTCAGCATTGTTTGAAGAGAAAATGCACAAACAGAATATAAACATTCCAATTAGGAGTCAAAAGTTTGCAAAAAAACATGAAATTTCTTCAGACGGCTGCAACAGCTGACAGACCTGAAAGCTTTGGAATGTTGTTTATTTGGTCATGTTACATATTTAGGTAGGTTGAGTGTAAATGCCTGCATATAACACAAAATAATGTACGTCTTATGAGCTTTAATAAAAATAATAAAAATATACTGATGCAATGGCACAAAAGTGGATATTTAAAAGTACACTATGTAACTTTTCCTATTTTAAATCTCCTCCTTGACCCAGTCTGATCTAATCTGATCCTTTACAAGTTAATAAAAGTCCCTCAGCTCCATCTGCTGCTTGGATCCAGAATACCACGTCTGTAACTTCTGACTCTCTGGTCCCTGAAGTCTCACAGAGTCACGTATCTCAGAGGGTTAGGCTAACCCAATGTGGCTAGCTGTTATGCTAGCTCCGGAGTGTTTTTAGCTCCTGATTCCTGATTTTTCCCATCTCTCCCTGCTTGAACAGCTGATTTCTTTGACTGAGTGATGAACCGCTCCAGTAGAAAGCAGTGAAGGCTGAGGAGACCAGTGGCGGCTGGTGAAATGTTTTTTGGGTGGGGCGCATTTTTGCTAGTCAGTTTTCAGATGCGCAAAAAAAATCACATATCACCACTAGGGCAGGAATGATAAAAAATATTTTTATCTGACTGAATAGTTTGCTGGTAAAAATCCCTCCCACCAGTTCTCTAACAATGTGGAGCTGTTAGGTCTAATTCTACACATCAAACAGTAAAGAAATCATAAAGTCTTCATGAGGAGACCTTAGAATAATATCAATATAATCAGATACAAATAAAAATAAAAACAACCACAATGTGGTCATAACAGAAGTAAGAGTTTCAAGGAAAAAACAACCTGGCAAAGTCAAAAACATTACTTAATATTCACAATTATCTTTCTATTGACACCACAAACACATAAATCCATCTCTAACTAATACAGTCAGATAATTAATGTTACAATTCAGACAACAACCACTAACCAAGCAAGTCATGACAATCAGCTCAACTAATGAAGTGAATTAACAACAAAATAAAGTCAAATCCACTGATAAGTCCCATCAAACCCAGTCAGACCAAACTTCCTTAAAACGCCATAATAATTTAATGAAAAGTAGAGAAAACTCATGAAAAACGGGCTAAACTACATAAACCAACGTATTCAATCAGCAGTACCTGTATTTCTCTAACATTCGGCAGACACCTCAACAAACACATGTCGCTATTTAAGGTATAAATTCACTCATCAGGACTTAGCACTGCTAGCCGCGGCTAGCTCCGCCTATGGGGTTTTTGAATGGGAAAATCCGTGACAGACACATAGTCATTAAG
>SSNR01000062.1:292908-306418 GCA_006937965.1 Callopanchax toddi | reverse complement strand
CTGTTAGTAGATTCTGGTCTGTGGACCTGAGGACTCGGGTTGGAGCGTAGGTCTTTATCAGGTCAGTAACATAAAGAGGAGCTTGACCATGTAGGGCCCTGAAAGTTAGAGTCAGGATTTTAAAATGAACTCTACATTTAACAGGTAACCAATCAGAGACCTCAGAATAGGAGTGATGTCATCTTTCCTGTTTGCTCCAGTGAGGAGCCTCGCTGCAGAGTTCTGGACCAGCTGAAGGCCATAAAGGGCTTTTTGGTTCAAACATGTGAAAAGTGTGTTACAGTCATCTAGACGGGAGGAGATCAAAGCATGAAGAACCATTTCCTGTTCAGGTTTTGACACCAACTTTCTCAGTTTGGAAATATTTCTCAGATGATAAAAACAGTTCCTGACCAGCTGTTTGGAGTGACCTTCAAGAGACATTGATTGGTCGAAAATAACACCCAGAATCCTCAGGTTTGACTTTACAGCAGAACTTAAATGTCCAATCTGTTGACTGATCAGAGGGACCGTCCTATCAGGGGCAACAATCAGACATTCAGTCTTTTCAGGGTTTAACTGAAGGAAGTGATTTTCTAACCAGTTAGTAGCTGACAGACACTCCAGTAGTTCAGACAGTTTGTAGAACTCTGAGTCCTTGAAGGAGCAGTACAGCTGAATGTCATCTGCATAAAGGTGGTAGGAGACATTGGGACATCTACTAATGATCTGTCCAAGAGGATGGAGATATAGTAAAAACAGGAGTGGACCCAGAACAGAGCCTTGGGGTACCCCACAGAACAGATCTGTAGTATCTGACATGATGTTGTTTATATGGACACTGAGACTACGATCTGAACCAGTCTAGACCAGGTCCAGAGATCCCACCAAGTCACGGAGTCTGTTCATTAAGGTGCTGTGATCAACAGAAAGGTCCAACAGAACTAAGACTGTAAACTCCCCGGAGTCTGCTGCCATCATGATGTCACTGGATACTTGGAGTAAAGCTGTTTCTGTTGAATGTTTTTTACGGAAACCAGATTGGAATTTATCAAAATTCCATAGGGCCGTCCATAGGGGGCGCCCGAGCACCCCCTATGGACGGGCCGCCACTGGAGGAGACATTTCAACTGGTAGATTTAGGGCTTTCTGAGCAGAAACAATGGAGCTAATGTTTTTACCGCAGTGATTTAAAACGAACACTAGGGGGTGCTAAAACAAGCAAAACTGCATAGTGTGCCTTTAAACACATTTACATTTTAATCAAATCAAGAAAAGTTTCAAACTGAAATATTTAAAAAGCTTTTAAAGTTACAAATAAAGAAAAACAGTTCTCGGATTACATTTAAAGTAGCTTCTTACTGAACTATTAAAATATATTTAAAATGAATACACAGATTCCTGCTCTGCTGGAGGACTAATGACTCTGGACCTGATCTCAGGAAACACATTATCCTCATTTGAGCTTCATGCAAACACTGATGATCGTTTATCTCTTCCAGGACACATTTGACTAAATTTCCCTGTAATGATGACTTCACTAATCACAGATTAAACCTGCTCCAATGTTAAAGTAATTCATGGGCTGTGGTTTGACTCACAGCTGGGAGTGATCTGTGCCTGGAAGCTGAAGCAGAAATAAAATCCTGACTCATGGATTCATCTGCTGTTAAAAGTCCTCGTGAGTCATGTGAACGTATGTAAAAATGTCAGTTTTTTCTTAAATGAGATTGATGGTTAATAACAGTCTGAGGAGTCGTTTTCATCCATTCCTGTCAAAGACAGCCTGAAATCCGACCACTTTGTGATGATTCATCCTCCAAACTGAGTGACGTCAATAAATCCAGAGGCATAACATCAACAGCATCAACACAAGGCCTTAAAGAACATTTGGGCATATTATTCAGCGTTTTGTAGTTATCTCAGTTATTAAAGGAAGATTTTAATCACTCTGAAGTTTCTTCTATTGCAAAAAACAAATGAAAGTAATCTGGGCTAAGAAACATTTAGCACAACAGGACAAGCAAAGCAGTTAAACAGCAACATTTTGATTAGACGTCATCAACTTTATCTCTTGATTCAGCAAATGAACAGTTTGTTTTGACCTAAACGGCAAAGTTTTGACTGATAAATGATCAAGAAAGATTTTAAAAACACTTTTAAAAAATTACAGAATGAAATATTTACAATTCAAATCCTATAAAAACCAATAGGTCTCTAATTTTGTCGTTTTCCTGCCTGTTGGAATGAAAAACGTCGGTCACCACATTGAAGAAAGGGAGTCTGGAAAGGAATCTGCATCTTTTTATTTCCTGTGCAGTCTGAGCATCAAAGCATTCCTGTGGAGATGATAATTTAGTGGAAACATGGAGCCACCAACTAGAGAACAAAGGATGCTCTCAGAAGCTCCACTGAGCTGTGATTTATCTGCAGAACCTCCAGGGTGGACAAACAGAGGTGTGCATGACCACACTGCCTCCTAGTGGTGGAGTGGAGGCATAAACTAACTAACCAGGGTTGGATGCTGCTGGAGCCTCCTCTGAGCCTCGGAAGCTCTAAGGATCTTTTCTAGACATGGTTCATGGAGGGAAGTAAAGTGAGTCATGTAATTACACCTCGATCAGCTTAAACCAACACACACACACACACACACACCCATCACTTACAGAAAACACTGACCAACACATTCCAGAGTAACCAGGTCGAGTCAGTATTTGAGTTTGACAGGAGAACAATAATAAACTTCAGATTAATTTTTATGTTTATTGTGAAGGAAAGTGGCTCTTTTTGTTGTTTACTCAGTAAAGACACAACCTGAACTATGACGTGTTATGATGTCACACTGAGGGGTAAAAACATGCTTTAACCCTCAGGCTTCACTGAGGACATTTTTGTCCATTTGGGCAGTTTTTCCATGTTCGCCATTTTAACACCGTTTGTGCAAATGGAACAAATTTTTGTCGCAAAACCCCTCTTCTCGACAAATTTTGAAATTCAGTTTGGAATTTTGAAAATAGATTTTTTTAAAAAACGCTCGTAGAAGTGGCTATAAAAAATGTAAACATTCATATTTTTTTTCATAGATCTGTTAAACAACTTCAGCCCTGCTCAAACATATAAAAACTTAAATCATTTTGAGGATTTTAACCCTTGAAATGCCAGTTTGAATACTCAGTCATCGATGTAATTTATGAAAAAAACACAAAACATGAGTTATTTTCTAAAAAAATAATTTTTTGTGCACGGGGCATTTATTACAAATCAGTCATGGTTATGTCATAATAAAATATCTAAAATTTTGAATTTTTTGCTTTTATAGTTTTTGCGTAGCGACAGATTTAAAATTTACTACCCTCTTGAGTCATTAGGGACGAAAATGTCCACTTCTAAAACTGCTTTCAAAATGGTCTAGATTAATATTTTTTCTGCTTTTTGGGCTTAAATCTTGCGAACAACTTCAGTTCTGATCAAAACAATCAAATATTGAATAATTATCTAAATTTTAACCCTTTATATGCCAGCTTGATTGTGTGACGCTCATTTTTTCATGAAAAAGCAGACAAAAGAGGAGATATTTTACATAAAACATAATCTGGTTGACTGAAATATATTTTTTAAATCAGCATTAGATATATCAAGAATGTGATAAAATATCAAATGTTATGCTTTATTAGTTTTTGTGTAGCAGCAGATTTAAAACGTCCCTCCCTCTTGTGTCTCTCAAGGACAAAAACGTCCCATTGACTTCAATGCAAACCACAGTTTTTGATCCTGCTGCCTCTGCAAAAAATATTCATGCATTCTGTGATATTAGGGTTTCATTTTGTATAAAAGTGGTCAAATTTATCATTTTTACTGTTCAACATCAAAATCAGTCATTTCTCCATTAATGGGCCATGCGAGAAACTCTTGACATTTCTTCAGATCTTCTGCTGTTTTCATTGAACTCAGAGAGTCAACATGACCTCTGTCAGGTAAACAAACACAGTTTCACTCTCTCTCTGAACTTCAAAGTAAATTACATCAATGATTTTGAGTAATCAAACTGGCATTTCAAGGGTTAAAATCCTCAAAAGAATTGAAGTTTTTATGTGTTTGAGCAGGGCTGAAGTTGTTTAACAGATCTATGAAAAAAAATGGAAAAAAAACTATGAATGTATCCATTTTTTATAGCCACTTCTACGAGCAGACGTTTTTGTCCACTAACGTTTCAAGAGTATAGTAAATTAGAATGAAGCCTGAGGGTTAAAGTATAAATGTAAAAAAAAAAAAAAAGTCTAAACATCGTTTCCAGAATAAAGTCGGAATGTTGATTTAATAAAAGTCAAAAAAGAAAAATGTTGAAGTAGGTTATTATATAATGCTATAAATGTTGAAGTAGGTTATTATATAATGCTATAAGTATTATAGTAACTGAGGGTTCTGGGTCAGATTTACTGAGTAAAATGTAAAAAAACAAGATATTTGATTGATACAGGGTTCAGGTTCTGTCTGCAGCAGCATCAACATCAGAGCTCAAAGAACTTCCTCCAACCCTTCACAATAAGAGTCTCAAACGTACACCTCAGAGCAGCTTGTGAGAATAGTTTGAGTTTTGACCAGAGAACTACATGATAGATTTAAAACCCTTGTCTATTTTGATTTAATTCTGCCAATATTTCACTGCAGTAGGTCATTTTCCAACAAGCTAGGTGTCGCTAGCTAACACGTCTCAGAGCTCTCACCCCTCCCATCAGGTATAATCCTTATGTCCCGCCTCCCCCGGACATGAGACCTCACATTACCACGGTAACAATAGAGAGCTAAACACCAGCCGTTGAAACGCTATGCTAACGTTCCCCCAGGTTTCTCCTCTTTCTACGTCCAAATGTTTTTAGCTTCCTGCAGCTGAAAAGCTGTTTTTCTTTTTGGGACTCTGGTATTTTCTCCTAAAACTGAAGCGCTAACAGCTGTTTCTGTCCTCCTCTCACTTCCTGGGTGTTCTGCTGAAAAATGCTCCAGCAGCATTAATGGAGGATCCAAGCAGGGAGGAAGTGAGGCGCTTCAGGAGACAGACAGACGGATTGTCCAATGGTTGCTTTTGGTCTGAAACGTCTGATTGGCTGAGGATTTTAGAGAACTGAGAGGAAACCACCTTATTGGTTTATTTAGTTTTTATATTTTTATCACCACAATATATTTATAGCTATACTATGTAGGGATGCACAATACCGATACCAATACTGGTATCGGTTAAAGTTACCCGATACCAGGAACCGATACCAGTGGCTTCACTGTCTGTGACTTGTGATTTCTGTTGTAGTTTCCTATATTGAACACTAGGGGGAGCTATTGAGCTAAAGAGGAACAGTGTGGGTTGAGAGCTGGAGATGGTGCCAAATAGTTCATTTTATTTGGTTAAAATGTGGAAAACTGCAATAATTTCACTGTGAAATCACAGAAAATGGTTATTTTTCACCTTATATTTTAGTTTTGTGATCATTTTTATTAATATATTTTATTTTTTTTATCTAACTCAGTTATTTGTTGTAAAAAGCAGAGAAGAAAAAATAAAACCTGTATTCCAATTTGTTGCATTTTTTGTGTGGTAGAAGTATCGGTGTCGGTATAAGCTGCTATAATAATGAAAACAGGACAGATACACTTGGGTTCAGGACTTTTCTTGAAATAGTAGTTTGACGTTTTTTCCTCAACATTCCGAGTCAAATCTCAACACCCTCTTGATTATTTTTTTCTCTGAGTGGCCCTGATGTTTAGACCTGAAACTGACACACAGTGAAAACCTGCTTCAACCTCCTCTGTAATGGTGACCTTCTTCATGTGTTCTTCACCACCCAGAACTCCAGTTCAGACCACAGGATCCAGCTGGACCTCGGCCTGTGGGACAAGTTCAGCGAGCTCGCCACCAAGTGCATCATCAAGGTGGTGGAGTTTGCCAAACGGGTGCCGGGCTTCACGGGCCTGACCATCGCCGACCAGATCACTCTGCTCAAAGCTGCCTGCCTCGACATCCTGGTAGGTCCACGAGAGGATCAGTCACCCGCGTTTTCATTTTGACCTGGATGACGCTGAGAGGAGCGTTCGATTCCCCCCCCTCGTCTCAGCTGACCTTCACTGCTGAGTCCGTGTTTCTCTCTGGGTCTGAATATTTACCCCAGTGACTCCCGTCTCCCTGGAGTCCAGAAAAAGCTCTGTTAGGTTTTGTTTTTTACACATTTGGTTGATTATTGTATGAAATATTTTTATTGGCACAATGAAAAATCATCAAACTGGACAAATATTTAGCTAAGAGTTCTCCGTGCTGTCCTGCATGTTTTAGATGTTTCCCTGCTTGAAGACACTGATTTAAATGATTGTGTTATTAATCAGCCGTCAGACGCAGACTAATCTTCTAGTTTTACTGACACACACACAGTTTTTGGATTTGAAAACATTGTTAAACTAAATGACTTTGTTTCAAGTTGGAATCCATCACGGTTCATGAAAACCCAAATCAGGGAACAAGATGATCTCCAGAAATCAAACTGTTTGATAAAAACCTTTTTTCCTTTAACTGTTGAGACAAAAAGAATCATAAATGGATCAAACTGGTCTCTTGTCTCAAATCGTGTCATGTCTGTTCTCTGTTACCAGTATTGTTAAGCGTAGTTTGTCTCTGCTGTTATGGTTTAAATCAGGAAGGTTTGAGACCCGCTGCAGCAGATTAGCAGTTCAAACAGACTTTTAATTTAGTTTTATTCCCTCGTCGTCTTCTTCCTCCAGATCTTGAGGATTTGCACTCGCTACACTCCAGACCAGGACACCATGACCTTTTCTGACGGGCTGACTCTGACCCGCACTCAGATCCACAACGCGGGGTTCGGCCCGCTGACGGATCAGGTCTTCACGTTTGCTGGGCAGCTGCTGCCTTTGGAGATGGACGAGACGGAAAGCGGGCTCCTCAGCGCCATCTGCCTCGTCTCTGGAGGTACAGAGTCTCTCTCTGAAACTTGATTTGACGTTAACCTCATCAGTGATTAAAACCCTGAAATGTTTATTTGACGAGCAGACCGGCAGGACCTGGAGGAGCCGTCGAAGGTGGAGGTGCTGCAGGAGCCGCTGCTGGAGGCGCTGAAGATCTACTCCCGTAAACGGCGGCCCAGCATGCCCCTCATGTTCCCCAAGGCCCTGATGAAGATCACCGACCTGCGCACCATCAGTGCTAAAGGTCAGGACACGTCAGCCAGCTGTCGGGATAAAAACAAGTCGATAAATTACATTTCGTTCACAGCTTTTGTCACAAACTATAGCATTTACCCATCTAATAGAAAACTAGCTGGAAATGTTCAGTGGATTCCTTTGTTTGCTGTTCTGCCACAGACTGTTAGTTTGGTCCTTTAGTGAATCGCTACGAGTGAAGTCATCACTCAAAATCACGTTTATCCTTTTAGCATTGACTTACTGTAAGGAAACAATCATTTCCATGTGTTTAACAATACTTTATGTCCAGTTTGTTCAAGGTTTTCATTTTCAAAAAAGAAAATTTAGACTTTAATTTAAAAGTAAGCCCAGGATTTGGGACGGTGTCACTGCTTGCAAAGCAAAACCCACACTTCCTACTTAACGAGTCCACTGACTGCAGCAGAAGGTGGAGACGAAGATGGAAATTGGATGAGTTGCTCTTTATTTGGGAAGTGTGCACTGCTTTCAAACCCATTAGTGTGTATGTGGTGTGCAGCTCTGAGACAGAGTGCTGCCGAAAGCGATGTCCTGAACCCTGTGCCTAAGTTAAAAATAATTCAGCTTGGCAGCAAATTAAATATTTAACTTTCAAAATCATAAGTGTGATGCTTCCTCAACCCACCAACAGCCCGTCTGCTCTGTGGGATAAAGGTGGAGGCAGTCTTTGCACAGCAGCTGCTGAAAGAGCTCAACCTCCGAGGCCTTTCTCTAATATTCTGACACATGCTGCATTTAAAAAACGAGCTACTTCCTGGATGAACTGTCTTTAATCTTCTCCACGTCTCTGAGCTCAACTCCTGTGGCGACTGCAGCACGTACAACAGATCACCATTCCTGACTGTAGGAAAAGTGTCTCAAGAAAGAATTTTTTAGCAGCCAACCAACTTTTTCTGTTGTTTTTTTAAAGGGCACTCACTGAAATACTTAAAATGGAAAGCTTTAACTATTAGGTGTTGTAGCATTTTAAGCTGCACACTTCTGCAAGGTGGTTAGTTAGCTTTTGTCGGTTTTACACGGACGCTCAGCCTCGGATACCTTGGCTAAAACTAACGGTTTATACAGGAACTTCTAGGCTCTATTGAGAGAGATTACAGGGAGTAGATTACGTACCTTGATATTGACGAATGGAAGACTGAGTCAGGAATAAAAGACTTTACAGTATTTATTATAAAAGCAGACGGACAGTACAAACAGATTAGCATTGAGGTAGCAATTTTGTTTAGCACATCAACACGGTGGTAAGGTGTTCTTCAGTTGATCTTAATATGAGTTTAATGACCTGAGTCTTATGATGTTTAAGACTAGGGAGTTAGCTTAAAGGAGGTTTAGTTACTAGGGGTGAGTAAGGAGTTACTTTGGTGTAGTAAGCTATGGTGTGAGTTAGCAGCTTATCAAAGTAGGCCTTCAGTTTTACCAGACCGTGGACGCTTACTGTTCGGCGTTCCTGGATCGAGTCCGGCAGGTGGAGGTCGACGAGGAAGCGGAAGATCCCCCTTCGATCGATCTGGAGCCCTCGGAGGTGGGTTAGCCGCCCTGGGCCGGCAGGAGACATCCGTGGACACGACGTCAGTAGGTCCATTTCTGATTTAGCACAGCTGAAGCTTCATTCCCCATTTTGGTGAGGAGAGGCAGACTGGTGGTGTCTGTGCCTCAGGGGGAAGAAGCGGGCATCGGCCGAGAACGGGGCTTGCTACCCGTACAGGCGAGGCCGGCAACCGAGAAGCACACTGCTGTAGCGAGAAAACAGTGAGCTCTTGTCTCATCAAGGAATGAATGAGAACTGAAGACTTCCGGGATTGGAAAGAGCTAAGAGGAGTCGTGTGCTGATGTGGACCAATGGGAGAGTTTCTATCAAGTCACATGACTCGGGTCTTTAAAGTCATATTACCTTAATGAATGAATATAAAATAATACTGATTTAACCTTAACAAGGTAAAAATATGAAATAATACTGAAGCTGGATCAAACATTCATAACACTGTAGGAGAAAGTGCATTAATCTCATTAAGACATTCATGTAACAGATTAAAGTGGCACTCCGGAGGATGTCAGCAAGAGAGCAGTTTTTGAATCTAGCGTCCAAAGGCTCCTCCTCAAAACATCTCGACACGCGCGTCCGGTCGCGTGTGCGCGCGTGCAAGCGGCGCATATACTTCGGACATGAACAGCTCAATGTGTAGGGTTTAATCACTCACAGTTCACAATCTTATTCCAACAACACTATGAGGGTCTGAAGAGCCCTCTCTGTCCCTGCTGCTTCTGATATTAGCTCTGTTAGCAGAGAGCTGCTGCTGGACTCTGAAGCTGAACTTGACTCAGCCCTGGATGAACTTTCTGACCAAAATAAACGCGTAACCCTGTCAAGCCTTGCCATTCTGTGAGGTGAAAGGTTTAAAAATAAAAATAAATCCATCTTTAGCTGGAGAATGGGTAGGTTTTTAGTAGAAATGAGCTGTGAGTCCTCAGTGAACGGCTGAGACGGCAGAGAAACACACGGAGCGTCCTGTACGACAGCGCCCCCTACTGGTACAGGTTTGGTCGATGCGCGTGCATGTTGAGAGAATGCAGAAATTTGAATTTCATTGGCTGAAAAATGTCGGCGGCAAGAAATAATGGAAAGGGGTCTCTAGGAGGAAGGAGGGTCTTCATCAGAATGACAGATGTTGTGGAACTCAACCCATAGATCATAGTTTAGACCTGAAATATCATTTAGAACATTTAGAAAACTTTGATACAGAGAAAAATGCTCCAGAGAGCCGCTTTAAGAGTAGTGTCATTTAGAGAGAGACACCAAGGAGTCTTTGAGTTTATTATACTAAAGAGAGTCCTGTGGAGTCTTCTGGAAAAACGATCTGGACACCTGGAGGAATGTTGATTCAGGTTAAAACATAATAAGAGTCATTGTAATCCAAGTTATTGGGAAAAAAATGATTATTGTTTGTGTGATGGTCAAGGGGTCAAAGGTCAGAGGTTATAGCGTTTTTGATAACGCTACAGTGTTATTTAGAGTCATTAAAATGAAACTTTTCTGATGTTTTTCTGTTTTACATTTGATTTACGCTTTTAAATATTTGTACAATTTAACTTTTAAATTCCTTTTTTTGTGTGAATTTTTTATTTACTTTTTAAAACATTTGTACTTTTTAACTTTTAAATTTATGTTGTTTTTATTTACATTTAAAAACTTATTTATTTGGTTATTTAGTTTCCTTTTTTGGAACATTTGTACTTTTTAAATAGTAAATTTCTGACCTTTCTTTTTATTTTGTACATTTTATAAATTATTCAGTTAACTTTTCTTAAACATTTTTGATTTTTAATAAAAAAAAAATTTAATTAAAAGGTTTAGACTGCAAGATAAAACTTAAAGTAAGTGATCAAATATGGTCATTTCACCTCTAAAAAGTTTTTAAAAGGGAAATTTAAAATAAAGAAAACTTAAAGCAAACATTTAAACAGAAATTGTAAAGCTTTGTTTTTTGTTCAATGAACTCAAAGCTTCTTTCTTGTGACATTTCTCAGGAAAAGCTGCATCACTCTAACAATAGTGACACCTACTGGTTAGGAGAAGAACTACAGTGACAAACTGAGTTTACATTTATGGTGCATTCGATTTGTCCTCGGAGGTCGGAACTTGGAACTGGGAATGACGTCACACCCGAGTTACAGCGTTCTGTTTGAACAGTCGGGAAGCCAAAGTATAAAGTAGCTTATGGTTGTATTTCTTTACGTGTTTGGTTCACACACCAACACATTGTTTTAGACTTTAATTAATTTGCTCATGCAAACACTCTGAATGTGTTTAGAGTCAGAAGATACAAAGAACTACATGTCATTCTGAACTTAAATACATCCAAACAAGCAGATCTTGCAAAATCAACGTGTTTTCGCGGCATTTTAACTGTTCTTGTGAGGAGTCGCCATCTTTTTTCCCGAAGTCGGGACGCAAAAAAATCTCCGACTTTCCGAGTGGGAAGTCCGACTTCGGGGGCGTTCTAGTTCATTTTTCCCACTCGGAACTCAGAATTTCCGACCGAGTACAAATCGAAAGCACCATTAGGTTGAGTTGAGAGAACCTTCACCAGCATATTTAGGTTGAGCTTTTCAAGTCACAGTTATGAAGAAAAAATAAAAAATCAGAAAAGAAAGTACTTTTTTTTCTGTTACACTGTTAAAACAAAAGCCAGCAGACGTGTAAAACCTGGTCTGTGTTTACGTCTACAGGAGCTGAGCGAGTGGTGACGCTGAAGATGGAGATCCCCGGCTCCATGCCTCCGCTGATCGAGGAGATGCTGGAGGACCTGCAGAACTTGGAGAGCAGTCAGCAAACACACAGCATCTCCTCCCAGCACATAAACTACTCTAGTTTCTCCCTCTGAAGCTGCTCAAAGAACTTTTCTTTTATTCTGAGAGAGATTACTAACAATATAAAGTGCAGATGCAGTTCAGAGGGTCACTAGTCTCTTACCTCTGTTAACGTTCAGAAAACTTTGAGAGCTAGATCTGCAGACAGGACTCCATGTTTAATAAACGGGATTCAGTCGTCGCGTTCACATCGCTGACGAAGTAACTGCTAGTTTCTGTGAGATCAAATCCTGCTTCAGAGGAGGAAAAGGTAGAACGATGCAGTAATATTTTAATCTGTTTCTGAGATTCATTCTCAGCCTTTGTTTACCATATCGGGTATTTATAACTGCATGAGTATTTCATTTTTACCTCATTAAATAACATCAGCATTCATTTAGAAAGAGGCAAAACTAAAGAAAGGAATTTTGTGTAATTTTTTTTGTAACCGTTTTCTCATGTGAATGAAGGAAAAAGAAACTAAATACAAAAACATCTTCAAGATCTTCCAAAAGTTGTTTGTAGTTGGCTTTAAGAACGTTGTTGAACTGATTTAGATGAGCTGATGAATGGAACAGGAAATAAGAGATGATTGTTTATGAAAACAGCATCACCGTTGGTTGTTTGCTGGGTGCCAGATTATTCAATGGTCAGTTTATTTGCTGGATGTCTGTTCAATAAAAATCCAGAGTGAAATAATTATAAACAGTTAGTAAGCTAATGCTAATTCACCTCTTAATATCTTCTTTTTAGATTATAAATGAAAAGATTTAATTCCAGATTATAATGAAGCATTTTTTTTTAGAAATATTTTAATGCAAAAATATTTTGTTCTTTTTGTTTTTAATAAGGATTGTATAAACATATATCAGATGATTGTCATTAGCCATTGTTGCTCTGTGGCACTGTCTTCTTCGACACTGTTCTTCCTGTAGCTCCACCATGACGTTACATTGCTGTCCTTAAAACAAAAAATGCAAAAGCTAATGAGATTGTCACCAGTATGGTGTGCAATTGGACATCCTCAGGTCTCAGGAAAACATCTGAAATTGGCTCAAATAGCCTCAGACGTCAAACCATAGACAACAAACCCCTATGCTTTCATTAGAAAAACCCATCAGACTTCTGAATAAATGGGCCTCAGAACAAGGCATCGGACTAAAAGGCTTCAGAAAACAAGGCATCAGGCTAAAAGGCTTCAGAAAACAAGGCATCGGGATAAAAGGCTTCAGAAAACAAGGCATCAGACTAAAAAGGCTTCATAAAACAAGGCATCGGACTAAAAGGCTTCAGAAAACAAGGCATCAGGCTAAAAAGCTTCAGAAAACAAGGCATCGGACTAAAAGGCTTCAGAAAACAAGGCATCAGACTAAAAAGGCTTCAGAAAACAAGGCATCAGACTAAAAGGCTTCAGAAAACAAGGCATCAGACTAAAAAGGCTTCAGAAAACAAGGCATCAGACTAAAAGGCTTCAGAAAACAAGGCATCAGAATAAAAGGCTTCAGAAAACAAGGCATCAGAATAAAAGGCTTCAGAAAACAAGGCATCAGACTAAAAAGGCTTCAGAAAACAAGGCATCAGACTAAAAGGCTTCAGAAAACAAGGCATCAGACAAAAAGGCTTCAGAAAACAAGGCATCGGACTAAAAGGCTTCAGAAAACAAGGCATCAGACTAAAAAGGCTTCAGAAAACAAGGCATCAGACTAAAAGGCTTCAGAAAACAAGGCATCAGACTAAAAAGGCTTCAGAAAACAAGGCATCAGACTAAAAGGCTTCAGAAAACAAGGCATCGGGCTAAAAGGCTTCAGAAAACAAGGCATCGGACTAAAAGGCTTCAGAAAACAAGGCATCAGGCTAAAAGGCTTCAGAAAACAAGGCATCGGACTAAAAGGCTTCAGAAAACAAGGCATCGGACTAAAAGGCTTCAGAAAACAAGGCATCGGACTAAAAGGCTTCAGAAAACAAG
>SSNR01000062.1:274972-289261 GCA_006937965.1 Callopanchax toddi | reverse complement strand
CTAAAAGGCTTCAGAAAACAAGGCATCGGACTAAAAGGCTTCAGAAAACAAGGCATCGGACTAAAAGGCTTCAGAAAACAAGGCATCGGACTAAAAGGCTTCAGAAAACAAGGCATCAGGCTGAAAGGCTTCAGAAAACAAGGCATCAGGCTGAAAGGCTTCAGAAAACAAGGCATCAGACTAAAAAGGCTTCAGAAAACAAGGCATCAGGCTAAAAGGCTTCAGAAAACAAGGCATCGGACTAAAAGGCTTCAGAAAACAAGGCATCGGACTAAAAGGCTTCAGAAAACAAGGCATCAGACTAAAAAGGCTTCAGAAAACAAGGCATCAGACCAAAAGGCTTCAGAAAACAAGGCATCAGGCTAAAAGGCTGTCACATTTGTGACAAGTTTGGAAATCAGTTCAGCTGGGATCTGACAGCGGCGCCACCTGCAGGAAGTTTCTGTCAACTTTTTGTCTGATGCCTTTTTTCAGAAGTCTGATGGGTTTTTTAATTAAACCTGATGGTTTTTCTTGTCTATGGTTTGACGTCTGAAGACGTTTGATCTGATGTCTGACGATGACCTGAGGATGTCCTAACACGTACTCCGGTCACCAGCCTGAGCTGTTTTGTGTTTCATGCTGATTATTATGTTGTTGTCCGAGTGTGTTGGCATGCAGGTGTTCCAGCTTCACAGAGTTGTATGAAATGAGCTAATGTTTAAAACAAAACACAAAGAATTGTAAAAAATCTGATGAGAGGTTCTTCTAATAAAAAACTAAACATGTTTCAAGTTTAAATCAGACTCTTGAACGAGTCTCAGTCTAAGTAAAGCAGCTCCATTGTGCTATTTAAACTCACACGTGCCTATTATTATAAATGTGCCAACTTTTCCTAAAAATGCTAAAAAAAATTTCCCTAACTCTCAAACCTTGAACATGTGATTCTCATGTCCATGCCACATTGACTACTGTACATACATGTGATCACCACTCATTTGTGATATCATTAAACATTCCACATGTTTTTGTTTGTCCATTAAAGTTTTGTTTAAGGAATTTCACCAAAGATGTTGCTTTAGTTTTTTTTTCCCTGAGAGGAAGCAGTTTGTTTCTGTGTGTGTGTGTGTGTGTGTGTGTGTGTGTGTGTGTGTGTGTGTGTGTGTGTGTGTGTGTGTGTGTGTGTGTGTGTGTGTGTGTGTGTGTGTGTGTGTGTGTGTGTTTTTTTAAAGGCCACAATTTTCTCTTTACAAGGTTTATACTGCCCCCTTTTGGTCTAATAAGGAACTGCTCACAGGAAAACTTCATTTAACTTTATCAATCCATGTAAATATAAAAGTTAAGAGGATAACAAATAATAATATAACAACATTAATGGGGGAGCTCTATCTCAAAATCTTTCAATATTTCCCCCTTTTTTTTTTAAACTAAAAAGAAGTTCATGCTGCAGCTCATGAACCAGGTTTTAAAATGAATCCTGTTATGTCTGACTTTACACTGTCCTGAGTGGAATCAGAAAATAATGTAAGTTTAGAAGTCTAAGACATCAGGATATGGTTTAGAATTTACATGTTTGTGTGACATATAAACAAAAGGTTTTGGGAGCTTGGTGCTGTTTAGAATCAAAACATTCAAAGGATATTGTAAAGGGGGGGAAAAAAAGGGGAAATATTGAAATATTTTGAAATAGAGCTCCCCCATTAATATTGTTATATTATTATTTGTTATCCTCTTAACTTTTATATTTACATGGATTGATAAAGTTAAATGAAGTTTTCCTGTGAGCAGTTCCTTATTAGACCAAAAGGGGGCAGTATAAACCTTGTTAAGAGAAAACTGTGGCCTTTAAAAAACATTCTCTCTCTCACACACACACACACACACACACACACACACACACACACACACACACACACACACACACACACACACACACACACACACACACACACACACACAGGAACACATTTCAGATTGGCCAAAATATTCATTAGATTTTTTGATCTTGCAGTTTAATGACGTTTTCAGAATATTTATTAGTTTTTTGTAGCTGATGGAATAGAAATACTGCCTATGCATTAATATAAGAGTGTGACTGATCTGAAAAAGCAACGAGTCAGGATCAATGTTTACTGCTCTGCTTTCATTTGAGTGAATTATCTGTGTGATTAGAGCAAACTGACAGTGTTGCAAGCTTTTATTAACTTTTACAACGTGAGACAACACAACAGACTTACCAAGAAATTCAAAACTATCTTTAGATGCTCTTTTAAAAATAAAATAACAGCGATTACTTACAACAGACACATTTAGAGGTAAACGTTGAAGGTTGCTTCTGCTGCAGTCAGACGCGCTGATTTAAACTGAGCGCTTCTATCGGTGCTCTGACTGCGAAGCGAGGGAGGAAACTGTGGTTTTGAACGTAACTGAAAAACACACGCTGTCTCATGCAGCTCTGCAGTACGGAGGTAAAACAGTCAAACCGCAGGGCTTCACCCTGAGAATTTGAGCTCAGACAGCTCTGAAGATGGAAAGCTTCAGAGGCGGGATCACAACACAAACATTTACATTCTCATTTGAAACGACAAAAATGATTTGACTGGATTTTCTGCACAAAAACGTTCAAATATCTCTGGATTCATGCAGTCACGTCAGATCTAGACGGAAAAGTTCAGACTAATGTTTCTCTACATTTAATTAATAAATAACCCTATAAATTCATTGTATTTATTTTTATTACAATCAAAAAAGACTCTGTGGAACAACTGTGATGATTTTGTGAACACATTTTAAGTTTTTTGTAACCTTTGAGGATGATTTCAATGAGACGTTGAACTGAAACGAGCTGATCCCAAATGAAGCGTGACTTTGCGTAAAGAGGTGGTTTATAATAACCTGTTTACTAAAATGCTTGTTTCATTCAATCTGTTGCAAACATCTGTGAATATATGAGTGCATAATGCATGTTTATTATTATCATTCATTGCTAATAAGTTAGCCTGCTCAGTTAGCAAACTGCTCCAGTCATTCCCAGACTCAGATTTTCCCGATGAACTTGAACGCAGCACCAGGACAGGTAACAGCCACTCTTCTTCATGTTCCTTCTTTTTCTTTGGTCCTAAAACATAAAATTAGTATTAAGACAATTATCAGTCTGTCTTTAATGATTTATGGTTTTATAACTTTACCATACTCTGATATTTTCTAAATAAACGAACAGATTGGATCCAAACAAAGTAAACACACAACTGAGCACAACTGACCTGTACTTACATTTATATTAATAATATTTTCACATTATTTTCCAGGTCACCTGCTGTTTAATGCTTCGTAGTATTTGTTCTCCTTCAGAAGCTCCTCGATGATCCCCTAAAAAGAAACATTTGAGCAGGAAATGACTTTACAGGTGATCGATCAAGAGTTTAAACGAGTTTAAGTTTCCTAATAGAGACACTTGATTCAGCAAGGAGAACATTATCACCCAAAATAACAGAAAAGGGCACAATATATAGGTATTTATATATGGGTTTAAATTAATTTTCTTCTATAAACACAGTTTTTATTTACTGTATTGTCAAGATCAATGGTCAAATTTACAAAATGAAGCCAAACTCTTTAAACTACTAGCTTAGCGTATTGTAAAGAATTTAAATTAAGAAAAAATGTCTAAAGGTGAAAAAAACAACCCAAATTGTACATTCTTAATGAACTTCATTACCACATTTATTAATCAAAGTACTTTATTAATCCCAGAGGGAAATCAGATTTTTAGTCATTCATTCAGGTTTCTTCAAAGATTCATGAAAGTTGTTTCAAACTCAGTGATGTTAAAGACAAGTTGCTGTTTTCAGACTTTCCTGGCTCAGACTGCACTGTGTGCGCAGTATTATTATTATTATTATTATTATTATTATTATTATTATTATTATTATCATCAAATAGGTAAAGTGCAAACATGTTAAAAATAAATGAAATCCACACGATCTTCTCTGAAACCTGACCTGCATCTGCTGATATGTAACTCCGTCTCTGAGATTCTCGTCAGCTGTTAGAAAAGAACAGAATACATTTTTAAATTAATTTACAACGTTCTGAGAGGAAATTAAAAACAAAACTCATAAACAGAAACAATCTGATGCTAAACTAGATCCCATCAGGATCTGGGCTGGAGGGGTTCTCCTCATATCTGGATACAGGTTCTCTTCCATCCCCTATGGAGTTCCACAAGGGTCAGTGTTAGGGCCTCTACGGTTCCTCCTTCCTCTTCATCACATTCTGAACTGTTTTAAAGGAATCTCCTACCCCCTTTATGCTGATGATCTATAATAGAGTACCTCCTTTACGCCCCGTGAGATATTTAAGCTACAGCTGTTGCAGACGTGTTTAGACTAGGGATGGAGTGATACCACTTTTTCCAAACCGATACGATACCGATACCGATACTTGGATCTGAGGACTTGCCGACACCATGTACAGATATTCTACTGCACAAAAAAATACAATGAATTGGAAAACAGGTTTTGTTTTCTTCTCTGCTTGTTACAGAAAATGAGGGAGAATTAGATAAAAATAAAATATCAATAAAAATGATCACAAAACTAAAATATTTAGTGAAAAATAAACATTTTCTGTGAAATTATTGCAGTTTTCCTCTTCTAACCACACTGTTCCTCTGTAGCTCAACAGCTCCCCCTAGCCACCAATCTAGAAAACTACAACAGAACTGACCAGTCAGTGAAACCATCTGACCAGTCAGAGCAACTGCACTGGTATCGTTAACTTTAACCAGTACGAGGACATGGTACTGGTATCGGGCCGATACCAATACCAGTACCGATACCAATATTGGTACCGGTACTGGTATCGGGCCGATATCAATACCAGTACAGATACCAGTACTGATACCAATATTGGTATCGGTTCACTTTAACCAGTACGAGTACATGGTATCGGCCCAATACCGATACCAGTACCAATACCGGTATCAGTATCGGGCCGATACGCCGATATACCAGTACCGATACCAGTATCGGTACTGGTATATCGGGTGAATCCCTAGTTTAGATTCTATTAAAAACTGGATGCTGGGAACTTTCTACATTTGAATAAAGACAGAACCAAAATCCTCATCTGTGCTCCGGACAAGCTTGCTCCTGAAGTCAGGAATTCTATTGGTCAACCTGCTTCATTTCCAAAACCCGCTGTTATAAATCTTGGTGTGACCTTTGACCCAGCTCTTCCTCTGGATGCTCATGTCCGTTTCTTCTTTCCTTCCTTCATCTCAGGAATACTGGACTACTGGCTCTAACTGCCTTAGAGCCTCCTCGGATCGGCTACAGGTGGTTCAGAATGCTAACCTCTCCTGAGCCTGAGACCAGAGGAGTCAACTCAAATCACACCTCTTCAAACTGAGCATCAGTTTTTCCTCAGTAAACTGTAAACTTACTCTGACAGCGAGTGTCAATGCAGCGTGAAGCTCCTGTAGATTTATATCTTGAAAGGCGCTACTGACCCTAACATTGTAAAGCTCTGAGGCCCGGTCTTGTTTTACGGCTCAGTAAAGTCGTGTTGGGGATGACTCAGACTCTACCTGTGCTATCAGCGGCTTGAGGCTCCGTAGTGAAGTTCTGCACCAGAGGCCACAGTTCAGAGCTAAACTCCATCAGCTCTGGAGACGCCTGGAGGAGCTGAAGGGAAAGAAGAAGAACCACAGTTTGGTTTCATCCTGCAAATAAAACCCATGAGAAGCTTCTTTTCTTATTTGGTTTAGACGTCAAAAAGTAGGAATCCCATAAGTTCATAATGGAATTTGCTGCATTCCCTTCAAAATCTCCATTTAAAGTTCACACGAGTTGAGCCAGACTGTGAACACTTGGCTGGGCGATCTCCAGGTCCCGGTTTGGGACTTCTGACTCACCTTGCTGAGCTCCACCTTCATATGGAACCAGTCACTACCGAGCTGGAAGAGAGACTTCTTCAGTCGTTCAACGAGGCGCCGCCTGATGTTGTGATGTGAAGCCGGTGGAAGCTGGAAAAGAAATGAAGACGAGTGAAAACCAAGACATTCACAGAGAGGTGTGAGAACGTCTCCTAAAACAAGGTGGAGTTATGAACTCATTATTAAAGCTTTTATATTTATCTCCTCCATCCTCTACAGCTCCAGGTCTCGCTTTACCTCTGATATCAGAGCTGCTCAGAGACTTTAAAGTTCTCAGAAAACCCACTTCTGTTCGTAGAGCCTGACACCTCTCTGTTTGTTCTCTGTATTTTGACTGTTTCTACTTTATTATTTTACCACCTTTAATGAGCTATTTGGATTTCATGGCTTTGTTCTTATTGCTGTCTGTCATTTTTAATATTCTGGTTCATTTTGCTGTGCAGCACCTTGGTGCAGCTTTAGCATATGTCTTTATTAATTTCAAACTTACTCAATATTACAGCATAATTTATATTTATTAATATTAAATCATTCTTTGTTAGCATATTTGCATAATCTGTTGTTTTTGAAAATGAGCAGTTAGAATGATAAACTCATTATTTTATATCTATCCAGCTTTAAACTTAAACATTTATTTATAGAAGGCATGTCCAAGGTGTGGCAGCAATAAATGAAGACAAACTAAAATGTAATAGTTACAAAAGTATTGTGTTTATTTTATAAACCATGTAACTTCCTGATAAATAGAACCACAAGCCCTCACTGACTTTTACTAAATCAGCAGCTTTACTGAAGAAACACCAGATCCTGTTCTTGTTGCTGATAATGGAGGAAAATTTAGTTTCAAGAAACTAGAAAACAATCGACCAGTCAGATCCTGGGAACTTTATGCTGATTTTAGAGGAACACCACGTAATATGGCTTGTTTTTAGCTCCCCCTAGTGTCCGTTTTAAATCACTGTCATAAAAACGTTAGCATAGTTTCTGCTCAGAAAGCCCTAAATCTCCCTGTTAAATGTCTCCTCAGCCTTCACTGCTTTCTACTGGAGCGGTTCATCACTCAGTCAAAGAAATCAGCTGTTCAAGCAGGGAGAGATGGGAAAAATCAGGAATCATGAGCTAAAAACACTCCGGAGCTAGCATAACAGCTAGCCACTTTGGGTTAGCCTAACCCTCTGAGATACGTGACTTTGTGAGACTTCAGGACACCGGACCAAAGACTCAGAAGTTACAGACGTGGTATTCTGGATCCAAGCAGCAGATGGAGCTGAGGGACTTTATTAACCTGTAAAGGGTCAGATTAGATCAGACTGGATCAGATTAGATCAGATTAGATCAGACTGGATCAGATTAGATCAGACTGGATCAGATTAGATCAGACTGGGTCAGATTAGGTCAGACTGGATCAGATTAGGTCAGACTGGATCAGATTAGATCAGACTGGATCAGATTAGATCAGACTGGGTCAGATTAGGTCAGACTGGATCAGATTAGATCAGACTGGATCAGATTAGATCAGACTGGATCAGATTAGATCAGACTGGATCAGATTAGATCAGACTGGATCAGATTAGATCAGACTGGATCAGATTAGATCAGACTGGATCAGATTAGATCAGACTGGATCAGATTAGGTCAGACTGGATCAGATTAGATCAGACTGGATCAGATTAGATCAGACTGGATCAGATTAGATCAGACTGGATCAGATTAGATCAGACTGGATCAGATTAGCTCAGACTGGATCAGATTAGATCAGACTGGATCAGATTAGATCAGACTGGATCAAGGACAGGATTTAAAATGGGAATAAGTTACATAGTGGGCCTTTAATTAAGGGAAGCGTATATAACTCTTTTCTGTCTCGTGCCTACTCATTTACTGATTGTTTTCTACAGAACAGCCAGTCATTTGTTCTGTTCAGTCAGATGTTGATTTATAATGTTTTCTGAGCAGAACAACTAAAACTTTTCACAATCGAATAACCTGTGCATCTTTTTAATAAAAATCTAAAAATGTTTGGCCTGCAGGAACTTTCAACTTAGTGATTTTAGTCATTGTCCTAAAAAGGTTTGGACACCCCAGATTTAAAGAAAAGACAATAAAAAAACACAATTTCTTTCTTTTAAAGAAGCCACACTAAGAAACTCATCAATATCTAATGTTTAACCCAATTAACTCAATTCCATTCAACCAAATAAGAACGAACCAATGAAAAAGGTTCTCTGTAAAGTGCTTTATAAACACAGCTCACGTGTGATTCTGACAACTTTAAACCAAATGAACTGAACCTGAGTGATGAAGATGATTTTATGCAGCTGCATGAGCATCTTCTGGACGGGATCATCAATCTGTCGGAGCTTCTTCTGGGACACGCAGATCCCTGCAGACGCTGAGGTAGGAACAACACAACAAAGCAAACATTCTATCTGAAACAGCTTCACAGAGTTCTGATTGTCCTCTGATTATTCTCAGCTTATCTGACGAGGCCGGATGTAGGCATGGGCAAGGGGGGGCATTGCCCCCCCCAAATTCCATGACTGCCCCCCCAAACGCGACTGCTTGCAGAATTAACAAATTTCTAAAATATTTCAGTGAAAAATGGTCAGAGTGAGCGCTCTCTTCCATTTGTCCTCATTCAAAGTAGCTACTGATGAATGACACAGAAAGAAATAGAAACAAAAAACACAAAAAAGACAAAAAACAAACACAAAAAAGAACAAAAAAACACACAAAAGAACTAAAACACAAAAAGAACAAAAAACAAAAAGAACAAAAAGAACAAAAAAACACAAAGAACAAAAAAACACAAAGAACAAAAAAAACAACCACAAAAAAGAACAAAAAACACAAAAAACACAAAAAGAACAAAAACACAAATAAACACAAAAAAGACCAAACTCCCCCCCAAAAAACAAAAAGAACAAAAAAACACACAAAAGAACTAAAACACAAAAAGAACAAAAAACAAAAAGAACAAAAAGAACAAAAAAACACACAAAAGAACTAAAACACAAAAAGAACAAAAAACAAAAAGAACAAAAAGAACAAAAAAACACAAAGAACAAAAAAAAAAAAAACACAAAAAAGAACAAAAAACAAAAAAAAAAAAAAAAACAAAAAGAACAAAAAACAAAACAAAAACCACAAAAAATAAACACATAAAACAACCAAAAAAAAAGGAAAAAAAAAAACACAAAAAAGAACAAAAAACACAAAAAGAACAAAAAACACAAAAAGAACAAAAACACAAATAAACACAAAAAAGACCAAACTCCCCCCCCCAAAAAACACAAAGAACAAAAAAAAAACAAACACAAAAAAAAACAAAAAAAAAAAAAAAAAAAAAAAAACAAAAAAAACAAAAAGAACAAAAAAACACAAAGAACAAAAAAACACAAAGAACAAAAAAAACAACCACAAAAAAGAACAAAAAACACAAAAAGAACAAAAAACAAAACAAAAACCACAAAAAATAAACACAAAAAACAACCAAAAAAAAAGGAAAAAAAAAGAACACAAAAAGAACAAAAAACACAAAAAGAACAAAAAACCAAAAACCAAACCTAACCAGATGAGGTCAGCCTCAACAGGGCATCACCAGTGTCCTACTTGTTCCGTCCCAAGCCCGGGTAAATGCAGAGGGTAGGGATCAGATATGAACATAAATCTATGGATAGAGGAACTGATATGATGATGGTGTAGTTTTTGATGCATTTAAGGGATTGGGGGGGGTGTGATGACCAAAACATTCTTAGCATGTCCAGACTGGCCCCCCTGATATTCTACCTGCCCCCCTTAGTGGGGCTGACTAGATCCGGCCCTGGTATCTGACCTCTCTGCCATAACTGGTGTAGAGTAGACCAAAGGATGGAGAAGTACCTGGTCTGGGCTTCGTGGCTGAAGCTGTAAAATATCCACTGTGAAACAGGAAGTGGGTCAACTTTTTGTAGAACTGTAGATAAATATTGTTTCTGCTGCTGTTTAGATTCAGATGCAGCACAAAGGTGTGTCTTCTCTTACCTGTCCACCGGATCAGGTGTCAAACCTTTAAAGAACAAAACAAAGCTCAGGTTAAAACTCCCACACCAACAAAAACAACCAAAACTTTCATTCTTTGCTGTTTTTTAAAATAAATTGTGGGTAATATGGGATAAAATGTAACTTTTTATTGTTATTCTTAAGGTACTAATAATATAAAGTAATTCAAACATTTGTGTGTTGTTAGATGTTTTATTTAGTAGTTTTGTTTGAACTCACTACAGCGGTCGACCTGGAGGCTTAACGCTCACCTACCTGTAGAAAGGTTTGGTGTAATAATAAAAGCGGTGCTGTGTGATAACTCATGAGTGTTGCTTTGGGTGTGACTCCTCGCCCTACTGTCTGGTTTGTGTTATTGTGTAAATGTCACCTTGACTGAGTCTCAGCTGGCTGTCGTCGGAGCTGCAGGCTCCAGAGGATTCAGCCTCTGTTGCTGTTTTTTCCTGTAAGTTATGCAGAAAAACATTTGATGGGATAATAATTCCATAAAGGTTTTATTGGAATGCAGATCCAGAAGGTGACTCTGCCTGGTTCGAGGGACATAGGTTGATTCTGCTTTTGTTCCTTTCCAGGAAGTACTTCTGTGCTCGTTTCTTGTCTCTGTTGGCTCTTCGCTGCAGTGCATTCTGGGAGGTGTAGAGTCCGTCCATCGCCTTCATCATGATGTCAGAGATCCTGGAGCTGACGGCTACAATGTCCGGCCTCTGGTCTGCGTCTGGACTCAAACACCTGACAGAGAAGTGAGTGACTCTCAGCTCCGAGCAGGACCAAGTCTCGACTCGAGGTCAAGTCTCACCATCTGATCATGTCTGTGACTCGGCCAGAGAAGGCTCCTTCTTCGATTGGCTCGTAGGCGGCCTCGACAATCTGTCGCTCAGGCAAAAAGGCGGGTTAAGGACAGCGGAAATACAAGCATTGATGTTGTGTGAGAGTGTGTCACCTTGCTGGCCAGTGACAGCATGTTACTGCTGTAGAAAGGAGGCTGTAGAGTTACCATCTGATACAGGATGCAGCCTAAAGCCCAGACGTCAGCTTTCTCCCCATACGGCTCGTTTTTCACCACCTCTGGACTGGTAACGCACACAGAACACGGTCAGAACCAGCACCTCTCATCAGAGGAGCAGTTACTTCCCACCACACAAACTCCCTGATCATGCATTCATTTTGATCATCCATCCTGCACGTTTCCACATTTTAGTGTTTGTCCTTTCTGTGTGGAGTTAGAATGTTCTCCCCAGTATGAACCGCTTTCCCCCACGGATCAAAAACGTGCATGTCAGTTTCTGTAAACCCCTTTGGATAGAGGTGTCTGTTAAACGAGTAAACAATCATTATTCTCCTAATAAACCTCAGAGATTGTCTGATTTTCTCCCACGATGCCTTCAGTGTGTGCTCAGATTATTTTCCTCACCAGGAGTAAAGGATGGTGCCGACCACTGACGTCAGCTTGCTGTTCTCCTGCTTCTGCTTGGCGAGGCCGAAGTCGGCTGCAGGAGGAGTGAAAACAGACGGAGGTTTATCTCCTCGGGCTGACGGGAGCTCTAGATGAAAGGAGGGGAGCAGACTCACTGATGGTGACTTTATCGTTCTCTCCCAGCATGATGTTGTTGGGTGAGAGGTCGCGGTGGACTATCCTCTTCTCTTTGTGAAGGTACCTCAACGCCAAACACAGCTGGCATCAAACGGAACTGAGATCAGCCTCAGAATCAGGGTTTTAGAGGTTTCAGGTCTACGACAATAAAGTTCATTCACCTGTATGAACAAATTCCAGACTCTGTCTTCAGTGAACAGCTGCTGCTTCGCCTTCAGAGAATTAAAATGTTGAGCGAGAGGAAGTCCTTCAATCAGCTCCATCACGATGTACAGCTTCTCTCCTTAAACACATTTATTTAGGCTTAAACTGATTGTATTTCTTTAAAAAAGACAGAAAAGGTTCCATCCTCACCTTCCAGAAATGTTTTGTAGTATTTAACAATGTTTGGATGCATCATCTAAAGGAAGAAGAAGACATTTAGAGCACTTCGAACAGAGACGATGAAGGCTTGTAGACTGACGTCTGATCAGCTGAGTGCCTGCTCTTTGATGATTGTGAGCTCTGAGATGATTTTCTCCACGTTACTGTCTCTGGACTTCTTATCGTTGCCAAACGCCG
This sequence comes from Callopanchax toddi, assembly GCA_006937965.1. Taxonomy (NCBI): domain Eukaryota; kingdom Metazoa; phylum Chordata; class Actinopteri; order Cyprinodontiformes; family Nothobranchiidae; genus Callopanchax; species Callopanchax toddi. Next base: position 277,151 of record SSNR01000062.1, on the reverse strand, counting down.
GGTTGTGCAGGTTCACTTCCTTCAGAGCCAGAAGGTTCTGCCCGCTCTCTTTTCTGACCTGTTATTGAGAGTTAATCAAATCAACATTATTTACCGCCAGAAGCAACAATAACTACACAGTCTGAGTGGATTCTGGTCGTTTTCAGGATGCTTTGCACCTTGAAGACGCTCCCAAAGGCTCCAGTGCCCAGATGGTCCAGTATGGAGTAACCGCTGATCGCTCTGAGAGGGGGCCGGTTCTGATCCAGGGCGTCGATGCTCTCCCTCAGACTGTCCACTTCCTCCTCCTGCGTTAAGAACATCACTTTTTATTGGTTTGGAACTGAGTGAAGAGTTTAGCTGAAACGTTTTATCAAATCAAAAAAGTAACAAACTAAAGTCCACCAAACAAATGAACCTGATTGGATGTTTTTCTTACAGTGTAGCGTGAAACTTTAGCTTGTAGCCCCTCGTAGGCTGTGAGGTCTCTCACATAATGTCCAACATCAATAAACGCCTCAAACAGGTCTGTGGGAAAGAGGCTGAAAAAGAACAGAACAGCTGTGAAAATTAGATTTATTTCTCTGGAAAACGTCCAACTGAACTCCAACCTAAAGGATTTAGAATCAATATAAAGTTTACATTCAACTTCATCTGCACTTTAAAGTGATAATGTGCAACTTTTTCATATTTTTAAATCTTCTCCTTGAGCCAGTCTGTGCTAATCTGACCCTTTACAGGTTAATAAAAGACATTTACACAGGTAGATTTAGGGATTTCTGAGCAGAAACAATGCTAACGTTTTTTATGACAATGATTTAAAACGGACACTAGGGGGAGCTAAAAACAAGCAAAACTCCATAATTTGCCTTTAAAAATGTGCAAACTCTAACTTCACAGCAGTTACTTAAAACAGACGCTAGGGGGAGCTGAAAACAAGCTAAACTCTATAGTGTGCCTTTAAAGCAGCCAGATGGAGTATCAGGATTAGTACATTCGTCAGATACAAGTCTACTGCCCCCTGCTGGAGGAGCTACAGGTGGAAAAAGCCTATTTTATTTCCATAAAAAAAATTTATATGGAAAAAAAACAAACTTGTGTTTTTCACATGTGAGCTCATGTGGAAAAACATGTGACCACATGGGCTCACATGAACATGTTAGAAGTGTTCCAAGATCACATGGGAAACACGTGTTTTACATGTTAATTTTACATGTTTTACATTAAAACGTGATCTCTGTTTCCCCATGTGAAGTTTCCCTTTTTGTTCCAAATTCACATGAGACACATGTGGAAAACGTGTTTCTTACATGTAGTTTACATGTCATTCATGGAAACTTCACATGTTCTCATGTGATTTCACCACATGTAGTTTTTCTGTCATATTGCTATATAATTACATAATTAAAAAATAGATTATTACATAATTTTATTACCAATAGCCAATAAATAGTTCAGTTTTCACAACTAGATATTTAATATTTCATAATTCTGGCTTTAAAGGGTTAATTTTGCCTAAATAGGAACAGGAAGTGACTTTAACCAGAACATACTATGAAAATAGGACATCTGAAAATATTTAAAGTCAAAGCCTGAACAAATAAAGACATTATTTCATTACCTTACCTTTTAAACAGATGTCTGTTTCTCTCAACGCTGAAGAGAAACCGGAGGGTCCGGAATGCATAGCACTTCAGATAAAAAGATTGTTTTATTTCCTGATCTTCAGTCACATCTGATTTATTATAAAATAATCTACCTGTAAAGGTGTGGCCTTTGGTTCACGAGCTTCAGGTAAAATTAACTTTGTGATCACAAAAATACCATTTTCCTAACAAAACCCATTAATTAATTAATTAATGACAGAAATTATGTTTTATATCATGATGTCATCATTGTGCACGTTTTCGATTAGGAGCTATTTACCTGAACAATGAGGTGAGCAGACGTGTCATCCAGACTCAGCTCAGTCAGAGCCGTGCAGCAGGCTACAAAATATACACACAATACTGTACTCAGATTTCTATCACATACTCATATTTCTATCACATACTCATATTTCTATCACATACTCATATTTCTATCACATACTCATATTTCTATCACATACTCATATTTCTATCACATACTCAGATTTCTATCACATACTCAGATTTCTATCACATACTCAGATTTCTACATACTCATATTTCTATCACAT